>VMBQ01004925.1:61876-72958 GCA_007657795.1 Dreissena rostriformis
GTATCAGAGTGGATTCGGGGGGGGGGGGACTACTCCACTGACTCCTGTCTTATTCACCTGTCAGATTATAAACGTGAAAAAAACTCTAGGGCTTGGTTACTGGTATGAATATGTTGGATCTACAGAAGGCATTCGACACTATAGATCATGACATACTGTGTCGGAAGCTTAGTGAGATGGGAGTCGAGTCTGTGGAGTGGTTTCGCTCGTACCTAACTGATAGGACATCTGATCTGTACATGTTAATGCCGCTAAATCGGATTTCAAATCGGTTTTGTGGGGTGTTCCCCAAGGGAGTATACTGGGTCCTCTCTTGTTTTTGACTTACGTTAATGATATGAAAACAAGTATATCATCCAACTGTAAATTAATACTCTATGATTATGATAGTGCAATTTTGTATTCACATAAAGAATAAATACCATCAGTCAAGTTTTAGGCAAAGATCTCAAGTCCTGTAGTTAATGGTCAATAGACAATATGCTATCCCTCCATCTAGGCAAAAGAGAGTGTATTCTTTTTGATTCGAAACGTAAACTCACTAAGGTGGACAATCTTCATATACAATGTAATGATCATGTTATAATCTCAGACGTATGTTTAATATCGTGGTTCGATTGTAGATGCTGATTTGTCCGGTACTTATATTGTAAATAATATAGAAGCTTATGACGTTCTTTAATGCAATGCCATTTAGATTATGTATCCTCTTCGTAGTATTGTGGACTCACGAAACAGCTCAAGCACAAGCTACAAATAGTCCAAAATAAAATGGTTCGTTTTAATAACTATAGAACATCACTTGGTGTATCGAATTTTAAAAATCTTGGTTTATTGAACAGTGAGCAAAGATTCAAGCAACTTCGACTTCACCAGATCTATAAGATTTTCTACAATAAATGTCCAAGCTTTTTGAAAGACAATTAAGTCAAATGTACAGATGTCCATCGGTATGGGAATATCGTTGATGTACCTCAAATTGATGGCTTTATTAGTTCTTCATTTTTCTACAATGGTATTAAGGATTGGAATTCATTACCTGATAATATAAAGCCCATCAAATCGAAATTTACTTTTAAGAAACTTGTTAAGAAACATCTATTAAATAAAATGAAGGTAGACGTGAATTCCATGTATTTTTACTTTAAGATTTGTTCTTTTTTATGAAATTACTTATTTGTTTTGTTAATTTGTTTGTGTCTGTGTATTATCATGTCAACTTTTGAAAGGTTCACTTAATATGTAGAAGAAATAATTTGTAGGATAATGTCGATTCTATATTGAGAACTGAAAAATCTATATATAGTAACTTATAAGATCTGTTTGACTAAATCCAGGGACCCCGTTGGAAATAAGCTTATTCATGTTCACATGTCTAGGCTTTACGGGTTATCCTGTGTATACATCATGTCGTAATCTCATTTAGATCAGTGATAAATGGCACCATTCACATTTGAAGTTAGAATGTTAATTTAAATCGTAGTATTTGTATTTAGTATGTACGTAATAAATATGTTTTTGAAGATGATAATAATGAAATCTTTATGATATTTATTGCATTGATTATATTGAATTGTAAATTGCTTGACATGTTTACACATATAAAACTATCTATCTAGTAGTACTCATTCTTCTGCGGCTAATGCTACTTTTATTAATAGATCTTCATCAACTTAAGTAGCAACAATTTATGATTGTTTAAACATCTATTTTGCAGTAACCTTTTTTAAGCAGGCTTGATATTCAAAGCATTCTTATCATTACCAGCGAATTATTGTGGAAACAGGATACACGACCTGTCTCGGGGGATAAATAAATAGTTTAAAAAAGCGTTGAAAATTAACATTTGTGTCAGATCTGTAATCCGATTGCGGATATAATCTTATTTTCAGATTCGCTACATATATTAAATTTCGAATTAGACAAACGAGACAATTTCAGTAACATTATCCTAATATAATATTTCGGTGTATCGAGGTTTCGACTTGAATTTTCGGACATGAACACTAATATTTTAAACTTTTTCGCAGGCCCTTTGAGTATATATTATTTACACGTGTCAATTGGTGCAGGCCCTATAAATGTCTTAAAATGATAACTTTTGCTTAGATGACATGCATAATACTTACACTTAACACATAACCTAGGCTTAATTAAGTTAAAAAAGCCCTATTTGTTGCATAATTATGACTAATACTTTACACTTTTTGTGTAAATATTAAACAACAAATCCGTTATACTTTTCGCAGATCCTTTTCAGAGTACCAGTATTCTGTTGACACTACACTTTTTGCAGGCTCTGTTGAGTTCATTTGACTGAAACTATAAGCTTTCCGGACGCCCCGTTGGCCGTTTGAACATTTAACTGACACTTTTCATTTTGTGCAGGTCCCAGTTAGAATATTTAAGTAACACTTTACACTTGCCACAACCCTATTTAGTACTGACACTACAATGGTCGAAGGAGAAATTCACTTGTACAGATGTTTTACACTGTTCGCATGACCTATTTGATAAATATAACGGACATGTTTCACTGGTTGCAGGTCATTAAGCGTTAATAACTTGCACTTCACAGGCTACCATTTCACTATCCTGCTGAGTTGTTAGATTGACGGTAGGACAAACATAATATTAATGTTTCATAGTGAAATATGGAAAAATATCATTGTCATAATTCCCTACATCAGTATGTATGATGAAAGAAAATCTAAGAAATGCACAGCAGCGTACATTAAACAAGAAGAAAACATGTTTATGTATGATAACGCTAATGCCTTAAGTTCAAAGGGAGACAATAACTCGTTGAATTCGCAAAAAACGCTCATGAAACAAAAACGTTGTAATTATCTCTCTTTTCTTTCTTATGGCGATGAAGTATCTGGAAACTAGTTAAAATAAACTACGCATGAACATATAATAACTCTGGCTATATTAATACCTTATAATAACAATGGTTATACGAATTTCCCCTAAAACAAAATGTTATGATCATAGATTTGAATATTTTCAATTATCAAAGTAACTTAAATCAGTTTTGTGTATGTAATATCGTGTAAACCATTTTTCAATCAAATCTAATGATACGTCTATGTTGCTTTCAATCTATAGAATAGCAACAATATAATGTGTTAACCGTGGTAGAGTCAACGAATCGTGCTATCACGCAAGTGACCGAATATTCATTAAATTGTCAATCACAAAACTCGATACGTGTAGTAGTTGTTATATATATAAAAAAAAAAGTAATTCACGGTTGCTTTTTGCAAATAATCCGTCTTTGTAAAATATCAGTGGGCTGGAATTGATTATTTGCTTTTTTAACAGCGGATAACGTGATTTGCATCTTTCACTATGTGGTCATTGTAAATCATGGTGATAGGAAGAAGTTATTTGTTTGGCTATTTTGAAGGCGCCATTTGAGAATATAAACATATATTACACAAGATAGCAACAGTTTTCACGCCAATAAATAAGAAATACGTTTTTATTATTATTATTACTGTACGCCTTTAACACCGTATAACATGAGATGTTTAATTAACTTTATGGTCATCGTTTTTATATCAGCTACACTACACTACATTGAAGTTGTTGATTGAGCTTGTTGTATCTGGTAACCGTTTTTAAGTCAGCCACATTACAATAGATGTTTATTTAGCGTGTTTTATCTAGTAAATATTTTAATATCAGCTACACAACATGGATGCTCATTGAGCTTGCTTTTATCTCGTTAACGTTTATATATGAGCTACACTACACTAGATGCTCATCGAGCATGGGTTATCTGGTTAACGTTTTTATATGAGCTACACTACAAGAGATGTTCATTGAGCTTGTTTTATCTGGCTGACGTTTTTATATCAGCTACACTACAATAGATGCTCATCGAGCGTGTTTTATCCGGTTAACGTTTTTATATCTGCTTCACTACACTAGATGCCCATCGAGCTTGTTTTATTTGGTTAACGTGTTTATATCAGTAACACTACACTAGATGCCCATCGAGCTTGTTTTATTCGGGTAACGTTTTTATATGAGCTACACAACAATCGATTCTCATTGGGCGTCTTTTATCTGGTTAACGCTTTTATATCAGTTACACTACACTAAATGCTCATTGGGCGTGTTTTTTAGGGTAACGTTTTTATATCAGCTACACTTCACTAGATGCTCATTGAGCGTGTTTTATCTGGTTAACGTTTTTATATCAGTTACACTACACTAGATGCTCATTGGGCGTGTATTATCTGCTTAACGTATTTATATCAGCTACACTACAATCTATCTTCAATGAGCGCATTTTATGAAGATGCTCAGCAAGTTCTACCATGACGTATTTATGACCGACCTCCGGATCTGATCAAAGAATGCATGGGCTTCAACTACATCGTTTACAAGGTGGCTCATTCCTCGAACCATCGTTTTTGTCTATTGCCCTGAGCATATACATTTGTTTTCTTCAGGGAAATGTTTAATGAAAACTCAGCAATTGTGTGAAGTTTATGAACTTCCGTAACGGCCATTTTAGAAGCCCAGTAAAAAATCTGGAAGAAAATAACTTTCAATTTACGTAAATGCACCCTCTTGATTCCTTCTTCTTTATAGCGCTCACACATCCACCATGTCTTCCTCTTCGCATTCTAGACACTTACAGAGAATTTTGCTCGTAAATGGATTTGAAGTTTGTAGGCTCATAAAGTTGTAACATAAATGCACATGCACAGTTTAATATATCGTGTTTTGTTTCCATCGTCCAGCGGGAAAGATTTGATTGGTTAAGCAGTCTCGCTGCTGCTAGATTACTGTAAGTACACGCCGCCGGATCTTGCATCTTCCTAGTTACTTTGTTCAGTATCATATATATATGACAAGACGCACGCAATATAAAGTAGCTCATGTTTACACAGGATAATGGTGATGAAATCAAGAAAGATCTACTTGGAGATTTCTGAGATAACCTGGTTCTAAATCCAATATATTGACTAGCATACTAAAGTCTAACCCCTTGACCTTCCAATTCAATGAATCGATCAATAAAATGCTTTGTAATAGTAATAATTAGATATATAAAGTTTTTTTACGACGATGCAATTTGATTTGATTTCGTTATTTTCCAAGTATTTTATTTTTCCTAAAGCTGTTAGACACTTTATTTAATTTGAACTCAATACTCATTACAGTATTTCTTTTTTTAAGCAAGNTTCGCATTCTAGACACTTACAGAGAATTTTGCTCGTAAATGAATTTGAAGTTTGTAGGCTCATAAAGGTGTAACATAAATGCACATGCACAGTTTAATATATCGTGTTTTGTTTTCATCGTCCAGCGGGAACGATTTGATTGGTTAAGCGGTCTCGTTGCTGCTAGATTACTGTAAGTACACGCCGCCGGATCTTGCATCTTCCTAGTTACTTTGTTCAGTATCATATAAATATATGACCAGACGCACGCAATATTAAGTAGCTCATGTTTACACAGGATAATGGTGATGAAATCAAGAAAGATCTACTTGGAGATTTCTGAGAAACCTGGTTCTAAGTCCGATATATTGACTAGCATAAACCTAACCCCTTGACCTTCCAATTCAATCAATCGATCAATCAAATGCTTTGTTATAGTAATAATTAGATATATAAAGTGTTTTTACGACGATGCAATTTGATTTGATATCGTTATTTTACAAGTATTTGATTTTTCCTAAAGCTGGTAGACACTTTATGTAATTTAAACTCAATACTCATTACAGTATTTCTTTTTTTAAGCAAGTTTTAAACTTGGCGGCTCGGCAAACCCCATAGACACCACTGTGTATAGCAAAAATCAATTGTAAAGATTTTCTTCTTGTTTAAGCTGTTGTTTAATTCGTTTTTCTTGTTTTCGACATGTCCTTTTTGGATTTACCACTTTACATGATAAGTCTCGGTTAGTCCTTTTGGTGCGTCTAATCGTATTCACCGCATTAATTTAAACCTGTTACAAAAGCGTTATCGAATATCGCAACATTATGGGGTGTCAATATTGTCCTACTTTGAGCGTATTATAGAGTTAAAAGAGATAATTACTGAGTAATCAGATTATAACGTCTCTTTATGGCTGGTATATTTGGCTTATTTTATATCGCTCGGGAAATCCAGGAAACTCAATTTTACGTAGTTGATGAAATTTCAATTCCGTGCAATTACTACGAATTCCTAAAAACAGGTTTAAGCAGAGCTGAAACGCAATTGTACAAGTATGACATGTATGAAGATACATCCCCAGTTCATTCATTTATTTTAACTGGGTAGGTATACCAGGTAACTACCTGTTAACTATAAATAACGCAAGTAGATCGATCATCATCGTCACGTGGAAAACTCAGGAATGCAAATTGTGCATGCGTAGTGAATTGTATATATGTTATATATAAAATGATCAATCTACTTGCGTTATTTATAGTTTGTATATCGTTATGTCACCTATTTTAACGATGTACTTTCGTTTTCACATCGCTAAATTTTATTACCGAATATACTTAAAATATGAACATTTTTCAAGTTATGTTATATACCAGTCGTGATATTTAAATCAATATAAACTAATAATTGTAAAAAAATATGGTATTTTACAACTTTTGTTTTTTCGTCATTCGTGGTTGACAGTCCCTTTAACGTTAACGGGATTTGTTTACATACACGCAAATGCCATTTTAAAATGGTCATATTGTAATTTATTGTTTTAAAGTACCACGTGATCGTTTACTGTGACGTCAACAAGTTGTGGTCCGTTCTGAATGATGTGGGTATTGAACACGGTGTTGAACACTTTTTAAGTTGTGGTAAATCTGGTTAGGCACTTTTTCATTCTGATGGCTAGAAAGCAAGTTACAGCGCAAGCACCAGCAGCACAAGCCATTTTTGGGCCGATTGACTTCTGCATTTCACCCCATAGGTAAAATAATATACGTATACCGAAGAATAAAGTCCGTTACTGCAATTAACAACTTTGCATCCAGTTTCTGCATTCGCAAACTAAATAGCTCCGATCGCATGATATTAGTATTAATGCGCACAGACAATATCACCTGACCAATTGAACAATAAAAATGTCCCCTTCTGAAATGCTCATCAATAAATCCAGATCAATCCAGTTTTGCCCGCCTTCACGGTGTTTACACTCTCGTTGTGCGACAAACACCCTTGGATTGTAACAGTTTGACATCATCAGCTGACAGCGCGCGTTCCATCCATGGCGACGTCTTTTAACTGTGGCATTAGAACCCGAGTTACCCGCAGTCCTAATGGAAGGTGTACACAACGACGAAATATCGGTTCAATTATGAATTATCTACACTTAACCGATACAGCGCATTTAATATGTTCTTTCGTTTTAAGAAATCAACTGCTTTCGCTATATGGGCGACAAAATTTGATAACCACGCGCTACATGTTTTACTGTCAAAGTAAACATCTCAATGTCCTCTGCGCTACAAAGTTTTTATATGACAATTTGCCCGTGCTTTTNTTGTCAATTTACCAATCTGTTGGACGGCCCCTTTAAATATGAAATATGTGCGTTCCCGTGTGTTAAAAGAACTATTATTTCGACAACAAACGACAAAACCGTAAGTTTACCAAACAGTTCCAGTACACGCAAACACACAGGATTCTGGTTCTCTCGACCTGACATCGTAAACCATCTAACCTTCAGTCTCACATAAATAAATCGTATTTATACAATGTGCTTCATGACGTATTGTAACAATATAGTGGACTTCGTCTACCCGCATATTTATTCCCAAGTATTTAAGAGCGCAGCTTTATCAAGATAAACTGTAAATGCCTGTATATACTATGTCTAACAAAGTACTTCTACAAGAATTTATCGGAATTAACTTATTGCTGTTTTAACTTGAGGTAAAATGCGTGTGTTGATTTACATACGAAATTGCAGCAATATATTTTCGTTCATGGTTATGAGATCGATTTTCGGTGATGCGTAGAGAGTATAAGTCTTGGTATTGACCAGTTGACGAGATGCGTCTTATATACCTCATGAAGATACATCCCCAGTTCATTCATTTATTTTTACTGGGTATGTATACCAGGTAACTACCAGTTAACTATAAATAACGCAAGTAGATTGACATTATCGTCACGTGGTAAACTCAGGAATGCAAATTGTGCATGCGTAGTGAATTGTATATATGTTATATATAAAATGATCAATCTACTTGCGTTATTTATAGTGTGTATATCGTTATGTCACCTATTTTCGTGATGTACTTTCGTTTTTACATCGCTAAATTTTATTACCGAATATACTAAAAATATGAACATTTTTCAAGTAATGTAATATATCAGTCGTGATATTTTAATCAATATTAACTAATAATTGTAAAAAAAATCCGGTATTTTAGAACTTTTAATTTTTCGTCATTCGTGGTTTACAGTGCCTTTAACGTTAACGGGATTTGTTTACATTCACGCAAATGCCATTTTAAAATGGTCATATTGTTATTTATTGTTTTATAGTACCATGTGATCGTTTACTGTGACGTCAACAAGTTGTGGTCCGTTCTGAATTAGGTGGGTATTGAACACGGTGTTGAACACTTTTTAAGTTGTGATAATCTGGTTAGGCACTTTTTCATCCTGAACAATAAAAATTTCCCCTTCTGAAATGCTCATCAATAAATCCAGTTCAATCCTGTTCTGCCCGCCTTCACGGTGTTTACACACTCGTTGTGCTACAAACACCCTTGGATTGTAACAGTTTGACATCATCAGCTTACAGCGCGCTTTCTATCCACGGCAACGTCTTTTTACTGTGGCATTAGCACCCTAGTTACCCGCAGTCCTTATTGAAGGTGTACACAACGACGAAATATCGGTTCAATTATGCACTATCTAAACTTAACCGATACAGCGCATTTATGTTCTTTCGTTTTAAGAAATCAAATGCTTTCGCGAAATGGGCGACAAAAATTTGATTACCACGCGCTACATTTTTTATTGTCATAGTAAACATCTCAATGTTCTCTCCGCTACAAATTTTTTATATGACAATTCGCCCGTGCTTTTCATGCCAGTTTTGATTTTTTTCCTTACATACGAAATACTTGTTGTGGTTGTCACTTTCACAGCAGCTAAATTACTCTAGTAATTCAGTCCTACATCAAATCAATCAGTGTTTTCATTTTGCTGAGAAAAAATAGAGTTTATTCATAAAACTATTTACTCGGTGTGCGTACTTTGTCCCCATGACACATGTTCAAAGTGTTTTAACGACCACAACATTTTAGCAAAATCGCCCAACAAGTACTTTTAGAACTTTGATTATGATAGGTCATGTTACATTAAAACACATACTAGCAAAACCACAATCGCCATTTTATTTTAATATATAAAAAAACAACAACAGCAAAAACAAAAAGAACATTCACGTATCATTACTCGTACTTTTGCTGCGGTTTCTTTTGCTACTGCACTTGCTACGTCTTCTTTTACTTCAACGTTAGATAACATTCCTTTAAATCTGTCTGCTTGCACATAAATATGTATTAAGCAGATTTGATATATTAAGCACTCTCATGCTAGTTAGCTATCTATGTTTTGGAATTTGATGAAAACCGTGCCAGCACGGGTAAATAAATCCTGTATCAAGCTGTAAAAAGGTAACATTTGAATCAGCACTGAGTAGCAGATGGACACTTCGGTGTATGTATAACCTAGTTTTGTTTGATGCAGTACATATATTCCTAAAGCATTTGACAAACGAGTGAATAAGAGTTGTACTATTCCGATTGAAATGGTTAATGCACTTGACTTAAAAATTACCGTCGAATATAATATCTCATTAAACTTAAAACTTTTCAATTTTTAGTGAATATTAATACTAGTACTGAACACATTATATAGATCATGTGGAATGGTTCTTAATGAATACTAATGACACTTTACACTTGTCTTATATCATGTTTACGGGTATTCAATGCATACTTCGGACACTCTTTTCTTTTTTGTGCTCGTGCTTAGGGGTATTCAATGCATACTACTTACACATTATATGTTTCGCTGTTCATTACTGTGTGGTTGCATTCAATGTATACTACTGACACTTCATACTTTTCTTATATCATGTTTACGGTTATTTAATGCATATTACTGACACTTGACAATGGTCTCTGATCATGTTCAATGGTATTTACTAAATACTTTAGACACTTTACACTTTTCTTATATCATGTTTACGGGTATTAAATGCATACTTCTTACAATTATTACTTTTTAAGAACATGTTTAGGGGTATTAAATTCCTACTTCTGACACTCACACTTTTCGCTGATCATGTTTAATTGCATTCAATGCACACTACTGATATATTATACATTTCTATGATTGCTTTCACTGCAAGTTGGCTTAACTGACTCTTTTACTTTTCTTAAAGTATTGTACTGGCATTATGTTCATTTTGTTTACACTTTTCGAATGCCCTTTGTATGTAAAATATCGAACGCGATCAGATACATAAGCCATACATCTTTTCTTTTTTTATTTAGGAAATACTCATAATCATACAAAATGGTCGTTGGTGGGTTAATGCTAATGTTCTCACTGCAACGGTAGATATTATACTGTTAACATATTATAGCTCACGTATATCACGTTAGTCTATTCACCGTCAAATATAATATTCTTTCTTTCAAGGACGACGCTGAAATTTCATTAAATATACATTTCAAAACGCGATAGAAGTTCTAATCAATAATTGCCTGACACGCACCGTCTTCGCAAAAAAATACTTATTTAAGGTTGCGCTTTGCAAAACAATCAGTCGCTGCATTATTTCGGTAAACGGAAATGTAATAGTGTAAGTCTTGAGCAACGCACAACGTTAAAAAATACAACACACTATATGTTCAGTGTAAATTATAGCGTTAAAAAGAATTCGATTAATACATAAATCATAATATATAAGCTGATTAATCATGGAGGAAGGGCAACGTATGCACCAATGACGGCACTATGCCAAACTATCTGGGAGGAGAAGTGGCCCAAGGAAAGGACCTAGTCACTGGTCATACATCTACCGAAGAAG
>VMBQ01004926.1:0-32958 GCA_007657795.1 Dreissena rostriformis
AAACGATGTGTGTTCAGTATAATGTGTTGGTTCGTTAATACGTTGCGTTAAGTCATGTTGTTGACATAAATTATTCATGTTTCATACCGACGAGTCTGCGAGAGCGTAAATGTTAAAATAAACTGTTATAATAATATCATTTATATGTTTATATATGGCTAGCCCTATAGAATCTACAATGGAAAGCATATATGATCTATCGGCACTAGGCGGCCTATAAAACACGCCAAAAAGAATGGATTTATGTTTTGAGGGAAAAACTTCAATCCATATGCATTCTACATTATTTACTTCAAGATCCTGTCTGCGTTTGAAAACAATACTTTCACTACCATGAAAAGCAACGCCACCATGAGAATCTAATGGGCGATCCTTATGAATTGGTTGGTGGAAGCCGTCAAAGAGGAGATCAGTAGATGGGATAGAATTTTTTAGCCATGTTTCAGTAAAACCAATTATATCAAAGTCGCGTAAGCCTGTGAAAAGAAGATCTATTTGTTTTTGCATTATACTTTGTATATTGTAATGAACAGAACTTATGTGGCTTGAAGATGATGAATAGAGAATGGAAGAGGAACTGCTTGCATCTGTATCAACAGATTGATCGAACAAAGTAGGTCCTGGGTTTGGATTAATATCACCTGATCGTATTAAGACTATAGAGATCCAAAAACATAGTACAACACACACTATTTTGAATACGTATCAAATAACATTGTACACGAACATATCGACATATATTTTTATTGACTTATTGTATACGGCTTCAAGCATTTAAAGATTCTGATTTGTTCTGTGTTTGTTAGAGAATATCTTTATAACAACAAAAGATGCTTTTTGTTCGTAGATACCTCATAATTATGTTCACCGAATCAGCACATGCGCTTGTAAGGTTTATTCGTGATTCTGGCTGTTTATTTTTTAAGCACGGTGTCATAATATACACATGTATTATGCCGGTGTTATGTAATGTAATGCAATTAGTAATAATGTTATGCAATTTAATCATATCGAATCATATCACATATCGGATCATAAAAGAGAAGATACTGCTATTTTAGTAAATTTCAATTAAATAGACATGGACTCAAATAATGTGTTGATGCTGAAACCTTAATTTCGTATACAATGACATCAGTATGCATTCAGGAAAATTGGATGGTATGTCACGCATTATTATTTGTGTACGAAGCCCCTATCCAGATATTCAGAAACCATAACAGTTAGTCCAATTGTCGGAAAAACAAATCTGTCAGCACATTACTTTCAGAATTTTCAGAACTGCGTATGTAATCGCCTTCTATAAATGATGGGTAACACTTCAACATGTTTTCTATGCAATTTGTGTAAAAAGGTCCAGATAGTAGAAAATGAATGAGTGATTATCACCAGGTGTAATATAACACAATTTTGACAATCACAAACATATATGCTTTGGGGCTATCACACAGACAAATTGAAACATATCAACAACTTATGTGCAATTGGTACATGGCTTGCATAGACCTTGACCCTTAATGATTTCAAATAATTTTATTTTATTTAAACTAGACAATATAACTACGGAACTCTCGTTACCATTAGATATTCCATTAATAAAGGCAAGTTAGATATCTTACTATTTACCAACGCGTTAGCTATCGTAGTGTCTTCCCAAAAATCGCTCGAAGACTTACATTCAAACTGCTAAATAATTTCCTTCGCAAAATTGCAATCGAGCGCTGAGACACACAAACTGACTTTTCGTAAAGAACCGTTTTTCAAGCTGTATAACGTTGATAACTGGGATTTGATATGTCTTACGGAAATCAGATCAGTGTTTCGGTACGTAATTAAAACGGTTTTCTTTTTTAATTAAAGTAAAAATAATTTTAACAACGTATTTGTCTAATTTAAAAATGAAACATTAATAAGTGATTATGAGTTTTGTAGAGGTCCAATATAAATGATTGTCAATTATTGTTAAATGTTTTAAGTTCAATAGTTAGTGTTTTATTAGCATCCACGAAAAGACCATTATATATGTATAAATATAAATGTATGACATCTTCATACGTGTGTTATGCAATAACCTTTGATTCATTTACAATAATAATAATAATATTTACCTCATTTGTATTCGAACTCATAAGACACGGACATTTTATATAAACATTTTATCTTTTATTTGATTAGTTAATAGATCTAATAAACAAACTTCAGCCCTTTCATTCTTGATAGTGATAATTGAAAATAAGTGTATGCATGCCAGATTGCACATACCGCAAATATATAACTTGCCTTAAAACTGATATTTTCCAAAAAGCAATAAACTCAAATATGTCAGTACAATGCTTCACATAAACAGACCATAGGTAAACTTATTATATGGATATATAATTTCGGAATACCCAAACTTTGAAATATCTTAAAATCCGACTTCAACACAGGCAGTACCTGAAAATTATCTGGCCTGTTTTCATTCATTCAGAAAACATGGCAAAGTAAAGATTGACACTCGTCAGTTCAGATTAATGTATTCGGCGTATGAAATATCAATACCTTAATTGGCCTTTATTACTCAAAATAATTGATTTTGCTGTTCCATTTTTACCCGTAATAAAAGGTTTCCAATCCAATTACAGTGGTTATTTCTTAATAAATAAAACGTACACATTTGAAAGAAAACATTGATCTTACAAAAGCAATCAGTTAGCTTGTATTGCAGCATGATTTACCACATATTACGTTCTAATTTCTCCTGTCCATGAGGCTAAAAACTACTGCGTTACACACATAAATCTTTCGTGTCTACATAAAAACAAGAAAGAACTAAGGGATGAATAATTACCTTTAAACAACGCACATATTTAAACCCATCACAGTATAAATATTTTCAATGCAACTTTCCAAGACAATACAACAGTAAAGATTCTGATTGTTTTTAACTTAACGCAAATATAATAAACAACGGTTAAGAACAAAAGCGGGCATACAAACTATATTAATTATAAGGACATTAGGAAACATAGCATATTGACATAATTATGTAATTGGTCTTATATGTCTATATTTTTATCATATTTGTTTTATTTAAAATTGAATATGCTGATTATAAACGCAATTTTTACAATATAGAGATTAATATAAACTCCACATTATTCACGTGAACATATGCGCAAATATGACATTATTTTTATTTCGTTACGAGATTAACGTTTGAATTATCACTTAACTCGCTTTCGTCAAAATGGTGAGTGTTCTCATATCTTACGCCAAGCAGATCACTTAAAGACTATACTCCAAAATCGTCAATATACGTCATGTAACCGGCTAGTTGGATATATGTCTATTCGCCCTACGTTTTATATCACATAGCAATTAGTTGACCAGTCTCATATGAATGCGCTTTTCGATCAGCATCCTAGTGATGCCCTTCATAATAGTTCCACTTGACCGTTCGCAACAATGTGTTGCGTTTCCAAACTGGATATTGAATTATTTTTCTTGATTAACGATGCTGATTACTTGTCAAAAGTTGAAGAGTTCTTTCTGGTAATCAGACAATTCTGAACATCCTTTCACTATTTTAAGAACATCATGCCAGTTTTATATTGTTAACTTTTATATGTGCTCTTATTACACGTTTCTTAACATATATGAATTTATATCCATTCTGTCATGATGACAATACCCTATTTATAAGTTAGTGTACGTATATAATTTAGTTTAAAATGCACAAAAACCCACTTTATAGTTTATAGGAATTCTCAAATAATTACGGAAGACACGTTCTTTTCAGCATATAAGGTTGGAATTTAACTAATATCATTTTTTAAATAGCATTTTGTTATACAGAGAGCAAAACATTCGGTATCTTTATGAAAGGAAACAGATAAGTGTAATGTTAAATTAAATAAATGCAATATGAGAAAAATAACAAATATAATTTTAAATGTTGAATTGTAGTAGTTTTCATTTGCGTTTGTTTCGTGTAATTTTCGAGCCTTTATGTCTTATTTGCTTACTTCGAATTATATTATTTTAACTAATATATTGTGTTCATACTAGTAATATGCGTTGCTTACAGTATTAAAATGGATTGATGTAAAACAGTTATCATTAATATTAATTTATGAACGTATTTGAACATAAAACGTTTCACTTTTATGAATTCAAATATTTTCGTGTTTTTGTATTGCATTGTTCTGTTTAAGGGAGACTGTACGATTTTGTCAAATATTAATGAATGTATATCAAATGTGTAAAAAAACTTGTTAAACATATATTTCAATATAAATTTAAATGAAAGTTAAGAAAAACATGTGTCGAAAAATGCGAAATAAGCAAGATATTTAATTCTGAAATCAAAATTTAGTTGTACGGCAGATTCGTTCATACGACACAAAGGCACAATTTTGTTTCCTAGCAACTACGAGTAAACGTGTCGGCTTTAAAGGGAGACTGTTCGATTTTCATATGTGCTCAATTGTAATATATTGTTAAAAATATGTTACAATAACACAAAATAGGCAAGACAAATTATACATTGAAGACGAATTTCATAAAATGCAGCAAAGACAAGTTAGCGCTGGTTAAAGCCGATGCCGACACTTTTACTCGTATTTGCTAGGAAACAAAATTGTGCCTTTGTGTCGTTTGAACGAATCTGCACTAAAACTAAATTTAGATTCCCATTGTAGATGCATGATATATATGCTGACGAATTCGGCTGGAAGCCTTTTTCGATTTCAGAATTAAATATCTGGCTTATTTCGCATTTTTCGATACATGTTCTTCTTAACTTTAATTTTAATTTATATTGGAATATATGTATAACAAGTTTTTTTACACATTTCATATAAATTAATAATTTTTTTAAAATCGTACAGTCTCCCTTTAAAGCTTAGCTTTTTTGTAATAAGAAATTGCCCATAACAAATGAGTGTGCATAAATGGTATTTGGTAGGGTAATGCACTTGTGATCTTACATTGAAGACGCTGCATAATTATTAATTTTCTAACAATACAGCAGTTGGAAATGTATTATACAAACAAATATCCACAATCACTATAGCTATTAATACTGACAGATAATTTACTTGGCTTATAAATAACTGTATGCGAAATTATTAATTTAAGCTAACGTTTGCATAGAGCTTTTTCTTCAAAAACGTTTACGTCTGTAGTATCATTATTGTTAATTAAATATGATTAACGAGAAACAAAATTGTTTAACTTTTGTACGTACATGTACGTTATGTTTAATGTACATATTTAAAAACATGTAACGCTGAACCAAATTTATAAAAGGAATGCACAATACAGGTCAATAAACATAATATATACATATATATATATATAACTATATCACTGATCATAAATTACAATTCACCTATATTTGCTAAATACATGCTTCAGATACAAGCCATCATATTCAATTCGAACGTTTTACTGGCTACTTTTTTCAATTTAAGTGTTTTAGACACTATTTCCTTTAATGAATGGATGTATAGATCCTTTATGCACTTCCCACCATTGAGTAAATACTGCGAATCGTTGAATCGAAACCTAATTACTCCATCTTTGAGACGAATGCACACAACGTAATCAATCAAGTCCTTTGATATGATTGTAACATGAACTTAATCAGACATTCAACATATTTAATGCAATCGTGCATGCAATATCAACAGTTTTTCATGCATCTTTTCATTTTCTGTCTGCAAAGGTACATTCGATGGAGATCGTTGGTTTGTAATTAAGTATGGGGTAAGTGTGAGGTTCGGCTAGCCCATAGACAAGTTCTAAACCCCAATTCTTTTGATTAACCGTTCTAAGGCGGGGATCTCCGTTTTACTCATATATGTTTATAGTTTGTTTTCTGTTATAAAATGTATGGATAAGTTCTCTCATAATATAAAATGTGGGGTTGCAATGTTTGCAATACTACACAATTGTTTGTCTTACCAAAACCATACCAGATCATCATTTGTTAAATCAAAAATGTAACTTTAATTTGTAAACTTGTCCACATAATGTGGTGATAATAATTATCTTATCCACATACTGTGGTGATAATGATTATCTTATAATTGCTTTAATGTTTGTTCAAATTGCTTTCAAAATGTACGAAACATGTTCTTAATAGTATAACTTCATTATCGCTCATCGTTGACTATGACAGATGACATATTTCTCTGGAACATATTATATTTTTTGACGTCATCAATGACAATTTCGTAGATGTTTTTTTTTTCTTTGATGGAACAATTATCCATCGTAACAATTACATGTTACAAATTCATCTAGATTACACTCAACGACCGGCCAAAATAAGGACAATTGAATTTTATTACAAATAATGAAAAAAAGGGTTGTCTAAAAACCATTAAGGGCATTGTTAATCAACCATCATGAGGTTTAGAAACATAAACATACATATTACCCTTTTTAATATGATTACCATATATACAAATATTAATTTATATTTGTCGTTGGAAATTATGAATAATGCATGTCTGCTTAATAAAGAATCGATCGTTTCTCTGCTTGCTTGATATCCCACCATTAGCTAAACATGACTTCGTATTTCAATACTGTCTGTGTAACATTCTTGCAGAGTCAATAACAAAATTAGCATTTCACGTCATCAGAAATGCCTTTCAATAAATGATTAAGTCCACGTCTGAACCGTACTTGTACTTTATTCATAATATGTGTCAAAACTTGGAATACATTATTGCATATCAATACGTCTGTTGATATTGCTCTGGGATAAAATGCAATAAGACCGTCTAGAAGTGTGATTGTTGGGAGAGAGTTCTTGCATACAACATTAAATTGCAATAAGGCAATATATGAATAATTAAAAACTAATATTCGAATATTATTTTAATATTCGTTCACATCCCTAGAAAATAGGCACAGTTAGGTTAACAGCATGAATGTACAGATGAAAAATTTCAAACACATGTTTGGATAGGCAAATGTTTTAAATTGGTTTAGGGCGTCATTTCTATAATCGATAAAAATAGTGTTATATGGAAAGCGCGGGGCGAGATTTTTCAAACACACAATTTGTTGTATTTGGTACATTAATGATAAAATGACTATACGAATAGTGGTTGACCACATGACAGGTATAAGGATGATCTGGAATTCGGCGTTCGTGATGCTTGGTGGTCCATAAATATGTTTAACAAAAATGGATTTAGCATTAACTTGTATTGTTTTCATATCATCGTACCCCACAAGATGTAATTATGTTGCTCTTGTTAATCTTAACCATGGATACATTCAATTGAAATAAAGAGAATTATTTATTCTCTTTTATTTTTCGAAATTGGAATAACGACGCTATAATGTTTATGTGTATTTACATCTGTGTGTTTCGTTACTAATTCATGTTTAAACATTGTGTAATAACGATAGGCAACCGGTTTAACCTCCAATACTTTGCATTGACCGTTTCAAGACAGTGACCTCCATATGTATATTATTTTAGGTTCATTATCGTATTGTATATATTGTCCTGAATTTCTATAAATAAACGACTAGTGGGTAAGAACTTCTCACTTGATAATATTTCTAGAGTTTCATGTTTCCTAAATTGTGTATTGCAAAAAATAATGATCATTTGCATTTAATACAAGAAACGAGAACAAGAATGTGTGTCCCGATTATGTTTCTGTAGTTTCATTTTTTCGTTGACACTAATGGTGTTGTGATTTGTTGTTTAAAGTCTCGTAAATGTATTACATACATTATTGCAACACATTTTTGTCGCCGATAAATGTAATTCGTAGAGGCAACATTGTGTGAGAAAAAAAAATGATTCTACAAGATTCTATAATATCTAGTCCATGGAAGTATATAGACATATTTACAATTTTCTAAGTAGTTTAGTTGCATACTTGTATGCATGTCTACTGATACAAATGCAAACATCCAAATAAAACATAGTGTTATACATTTAAGTAAGTGTCAAATTTGCAATAAATTGTATATGTGTGTTTTGTTGGGATTTGTTGTGTTTTGTTGTGTGTTGTCGTGTTTGTTGTTGATTTTGTTTTTCATTGTTTGCACAAACACATTTCGGATGTTCCGTAAGACACGCCAATACCAATAAAATACATTGACCCAACATTTAACAACACACTAATAAGATCCACATTTTCATTTTTGTTATACACATTATAGACATGAATAATTAGTTTAAACGTATTTATTTCAAACAATAATGCATTTACACATATATGAAACATAAAACATTTGTATACAAACAAGTTTGATTTGGATAAGAACAGAAGACTTATCGAGTTTTTCTCCATATAAGTAATTTAGTTGCATGTTTTCGAGCGAACCTAATTGGTTTACAAATAAAACTGAGATTAGTGCTATAAATGTTACGCATTTCTAAGCGAGTATTGGCTAGATGCTGCCACTGTGTCAGGTACAAGTGACTGTAAATAGTACGGTGAATCTCTAATGTTCATTTTTTACATCAATATTGACTTGTGTTTACGTTGCTTTGACTGAGAGTATCCCCACCTCATTATAAAGATCTTCCAGTGAGACAAATCGAGTTCAACCAGATGATATAAGAGCTGCCTCTGTTTGAATTTTCCGTTTATTCTTTTTTTTCATATTGTGTACAATTGTTAAACACAACATTTCAATACTAAAGTATTGGTCGTGCAAATTTAAAATAGATAGTTACTAGAGATTTCCTACGAAGCATTAATTTGAGACGACGCATTATATAAATACGATTCCATGCTTTTTCTTTAATAAAAGATATGGGTTTATGGCAAGTACAGTCATTTGCCAAATATACTCCTAAGTGTCTGTTGATATTTACTATAAGTATTTACACGCCTCGATTGAACGTGGAGGGGTGTGCAGTTTATTTATTTTACGACATATAAGCATCGATTCTGATATAAAGGTATTGAAGTATACTAATTGGCATTGATTTTAATATGTAAACGTATTGGCACAAAAATCGAAACGCTTGCATGATGTCAAATGCATTCGTGTGTGTTGTATTTGTTTGCGATTAAAACAAATAACCATGCCTTTTTAATAGATTCATCGCAAAAAAAGGGTTTTCATCCGCGTGCATGAACCTTGTTTGGTTTTGTAATACATATCTTATCTCGCGTTTGAGATAACACAAGAGACTACCCTGCGTGTTACAAAGTCTGCCTCATTATTAACTCTTAATTCGATGCTGTAGCAAAATGTTGACCGAGTTATTATACGGATAATTATTATTCACAGTTCCGTACAGCAGAAACATACAGTTCATATAAATAGCATGTCGATCACAATCATGTATGTTTTGCCAACTCAAAGCCTTTTAAAGAATATACTCGTATAATGAATTAATTTACACAAAAACTTAAAGTAAATAATTAAAAAATAATAAAATAAAATATAATAAATATACATTGGCAAAAATCAATTACTAATTTTGTTATAACTGCTTTAACAAGTTTTGGTAAAATTCGTCCATATTTAATCAATATTTAATAAAATGCAATTATGATATTCATACTGAAATAAATATTTGTATGCCGATATAAATTAATATTACATGTTAACTGATACGTTAATTTAAATGTTCTCCATACCGTATCAACAATCTTCATTTACGTCAAGTTGATCTTATGCTAAAGCGAAATCTAATTAAGATACTGCTTTTGATCAATTTAAAATCAGTGCTGTAAAACACAAAGTTAAAATATTCACTTCTAGCCTTTGATGGAAATCAGACGGTCAACAGGCCTGGGTAATAGCACGCAAAACATTAAAACTGCAGTTTACTTCAACATTAACGGCCAGTGGTCCGGTAATTAACAAATGAATAACAATCACATATGTTTAATACATCGTGTGCAATAACATGAAAATAAAAAGGCACTTTCGAATGTTGACCGATATCTCGGAGTCAAAGCTTTGCTACAAAACTTAATATTTAGCAACTTAAGCGTTGCTTTGACGTCCATACTGTCGCGTAATGGTCAAGCGATGTGGTATGCAGGTAATCACTGCATAAATGAATGAGATAATATGTGACAAGAAACATAATTGGTTCCTTATAATACACTAGTATACATATCATTATAAACGTGTAAATGCAGTCATCTTTTGTTATCATAATTGATATTAAAACAAATATAAACTGACTGTTCTTTCATAACAAGTTTTTGTCAATATTACATGCAATCAGTGCCATGTAAATGTAACTGTATATTTACAGCGAATATACTCGAATATTGGCATAATGACTTCATGAAGTTTGCGCAGAATGAGTTGCCTATACCAACGTTCTGACATAAATCACGTTTTTTTACTTCATCGCAGCAAATAGCCCATTCCATTAAGTTTAATTTATTTGCCGAAGAAGTAAACAATCATGTTAACGGTTCCNAAAAAGACAACAAATTATCATTGCCCACTAATATACTTGACTTAAAAAAGTATCAGTAATCATTTGTTGTCAAAAATATATTGTGTATGGCAATGTTGACCACAGCTAACTCAAAATAATTGAGATATACAATGGTGAAAAAAATAATTGAGATATACAATGGTGACCCCCCCCCTTTTTTTCATAAAAGAATGTGAACAAAAAAAATGATATTAAAAAATACAGATCTGACCAACAATACAAAGAAGATGAAATGCATATATTGTACATATTTATTTAGCATAACATATTTTCTACACAATAAATGAATTTCAGAAAGTTTTACCGTCCCTATCTCAAGAAATTTCACGTTGAGTATGCCTACCCCCATGTATTATGATGCAATGGATTTCAGTATAAATTTGTTTATCACATCTATTTTTATGTTTTCTAGTTGCTANCAAATGCTTATGTACTGTGAATGGACTTATAATAACGCCATTTATACCAATAAACCAACCATTCAGACTTTAATGATGCAAACGCAAAGCAATGAATCAAGTCCTATGATATGAATAGAACATGAAGTCAACCAGACATTCAACACATTAGATGAAATGGTGCATGCAATATCAACATTGAATATCGTAATTATGATTACTTGCGATTCATGTAAATGACAACATGTTATTCCCGCAAACATATATCAACATATGAGTGCGGCCGAGGATTGTTTAATGCAATTAATTGACAATCGTTATATGATCGTTACATCAATCAAATATTGTTAAAGTCAGTGAAATTTGCAACGAGACAGTTAACGCAGATTTCGACACGATTACTCGTTTTTGTTGTAGAACCAAAATTATGTCTATGCGTCATGTCCTATTGAACACATATCATGAAGGAGGTTTCTGCTATACTTGTCTTTCATTTATTTTCTAGTACTACTTCTTCTGTACTTGTATTATATTGTTTGATTCATCAACGTTGAATCTGTTTTGAAAAAGCAATAATATGAGAATATGCGTAATATTAACATAAAATTGGACATTTACGTGTTTGTTCAAAAACAATGTACAGCAGATGAAATGATATAGCATCAATAAGTTGCTTGTCACTTCTATGACTAAGTAATTGTATCAGTACATTTAAGACCGATTTATGTATGTTACACATACTTTCATTTAAACATTTAAACACACATACTTATAGATGCCAATATAAAAATAGCTGATTTAACTTTGTATGGAATAATTACAGAAAGTATTACAGAACAACCAATTTTCTGCTTTCATGCAGTGACCGGCAATATGTTGAAGAGTTTGCTTGTTCCTAAAGTTCAATAAGTGTATGTATGTTGGCAAGAACAACATATGTACTATTGTTATTGTGTTAAGTTTACATTTGATAATGTCATGTATTCAGATTGATATTTCGCAGCTAGAGAATGATCAAATTATTAACGATAGGTTACGATGTGGTAAATGTGTTTTCACACCTTGATGTCTACGCACTACTTACTGTTTAACAATAAAAGACCGTTCACCCAGACATGTTCAGATGTCGAAAGGATCGGGAACAAGAGGTTTTAGCGCATGTCTAGGCATAACTTTTTTCAAAAGGTCAATGCATGGCAAGTGTAATAGACTCAATTTAGGACATAATAAGGTCTAATTAACCAAACTATATTAAGGAACTTCAAAAGTGAACAAAACACATATGTGTTTATCACATTTTATTTTGTATTTTTATTCATGATGATAAATGTATAGCGCCTCATGTCCATTGATCATCTAATGGTGTTTTGTAGGCTGAATGTTATTCTAAAAAATTA
This sequence comes from Dreissena rostriformis, assembly GCA_007657795.1. Lineage (NCBI taxonomy): Eukaryota > Metazoa > Mollusca > Bivalvia > Myida > Dreissenidae > Dreissena > Dreissena rostriformis. Next base: position 12,234 of record VMBQ01004926.1, read on the forward strand.
TATTCAAGATACAAAAAGGAGTCCTCATAACATATTTGTATGTGATCTTTTTTTATAAAGTTCAAGCCATGCGTGTGAAACAATGGCTTATTCCAGAGCACTCACAATAGACTTTCTCACTCTCTTTAATACTTCTCATAATTAGTTTACGACTTGGTAAGACTATAACGATGTAACGTAAAATATTAAACAGAATATGTATTGCATCTCCCAATTTCGGAACTAAACATGTTGTGATCACAAATGGCTTTATTTTATATTAATTTATACTTGCGAAATGAGTTTAACTTTTACACGTTGTTTGTAAATGTAATTTGATTCTAAACACTTTAATTCTAGTTTTTTTATGTTTTCGTTTATCGCTTCAATCCATTTCCGTTCTTGGTGAATGGTTGTCTGAGCAAAACAAATCTAGGCACCATTTGTTATTCCGAAATAGTACTTTAAATTTTATACACACACGTTGGTGATAATGTTTATCTTATAATTTGCTTTCATGTGTGTGTTTAAATGCGTTCAAAATTTATTCGGCATTTCTTAATACTATAACTTCATTATCGTTCGTCTTTGAATGTTAACATATTCCTCACGTTCAAATTATACTTCTTAAAGTTATTATTGTCATTTGTGTACATTTGTGTTTTACCTTGATTGACCAAATATCTATTGTAACCCTTTCATGTTACAAATTCATGTAAATTACACTCATCGACATACTTCATAAATAAGGACAGTTGAATTTATTCAAGATTTAAATGCTATCAGCCAAATATAAAATAATACCCATGGGTTGTTTTAAAACCATTGATACCATCGATAATAAACCGTCATGAAGTGTGGAAATATAAACATAAACGTTACATAATACAAATGGGATTATAATGTTATTGTTTAGTTTATTAATATGTTTCGTTGGAAATTATAAATTGTACATATATGTTTTTAAAAGACTCGAACGATTGTCTGATTGCTTACAATGAAATCACATTATATGACATGACATCGTAATCAAATTCTGTCTGACTTTCTTGGACAGAAGCAATGTAATAAGTATGTCTCGTCCTTAGAAATACTGTTCAACAGAAAATTCAGCCATAGTCTGAATCGTATTGAATACTTTATTCATACTATGAGTGACAACTTGGTATAAAATGTCAGTTTATAAAGGTTGCTGATATTGATCAGGGGAAATGCATCGCAACATAACAGTGTTCTGATATGTGCATATAGTTTGTTACAAACCCCAGCAACTAGACATTCCAAAAGTGTGATTGTTGTGAGAAAGTTTTTGCATAAAAGCTTAAATCTAAACATGAAAATACATGCATACAAACAAAATCAAAGACGATAAACAGAACACATATTGCAAGATATAAATACATGTGGTAAAATATGAAGCATTGCCCATAAAAGCGGCATTTGAATTGACGACGTAAATTAGCAAAAGGACGTTTTCAGCATTACAAACACTTATAGTGAATAGGTTATGGCACATAAAATACCAAAGATGTTCAACTTCCTGAAGAAAGCACCAAAATTTGTATGAAGCTTATTTAATATACCCTTAATAAAATAAGACGTGAGGACACGCTCTATCTGTCCTGGAAACTACTTTTCAACCAATTACATAAAGGGAGGTAAAAAACGGCTTTTCTGCGATAGAGATTTTCCTGAAATTTCTATATGCCACAATTATTGTGTTAAAATGATTTAAATGTTAAAATAATGCAATATTATAAATTAGCGGTGCTTGAACTGTTGAAATTGTATGGATATTCATTGATGCATCGCATGATAATCCTCCAAATTGGTACTTGAAAGGGGAGATTATAAGTACATTACCTTTAGTTAATATACAAACTTGTATACCATTAGAAGTAAATATATTATATTTAATATATCATATAGTATTTACCTTCATTTCAAATCTATAGGTAAATCATTATATTAAACCTTATTTTGTCAATATTTGATATTGTACTTGTTACTTCACCTTTTACAAGACTTTCATTGTTTACTTCCCTTAGTATCCGAAACTCCATTTGACATGTAAACTAATGCAAACTTCACTGACTGTTTTCCATTCATTTAAAGGTGATCAGGTATTATTATATCTTTCTATTGTTTTGTTAAGTGAAGGATTAGAATATTGTTTAATTCTTACACTAAACTAATTAACGACACTGATAGAAAAAAAGTATTTACAACGTAATAAATGACAAAGGCTAGGTGCAAAAGTAAACTTGATGCAAGTACTGGCCATGTAATAAATAAAATTATTTAAAATGTGTAACAGTTCTATTTGTTATTTAGGTACTTATATGCAAATGTAACAATAGTTTAAAACGAAGGCTAAGCTGTATCATTGGGTTCTAGAAATTATGTACAGTCTAGGTATACATCTAAAGAAATGACATATCTCCATACGTCAACAATTCTTTATTTTGCTTACAGAATGTCTAACCTGGCATGCTGGCTATGGGGTTTACTAACAAAATGTCTGTAGTCCATCTGATATTACTAACAATTATACTAACTATGGCTAAACGGTCACACTTGTAAGTTTGTCTGGACCTTCAGAGGTACCCGAAGAAAAAGACAAACGAACCTCTCACCGACCCAACACATAATTATAAGAAATCATATGATACTAATAGGACTTATCAAGAGTTAGCAAGAAGAATCAAGACAGTATCTGATCTTAATTCCCTTCCGTCTTATGTAGATGTAAACAGAATTGATAACGGTGATGGCATTGAGAAAATTTTTGTTATAAATAAAGCAAAGTGGCATAAAAATTGTTATGCAACATGCAACAGTCAGAAGGTTGAAAGGGCTCTGAAGAAAAGAAAGCTTCAAACNTCATATAGTATTTACCTTCATTTCAAATCTATAGGTAAATCATTATATTTAACCTTATTTTGTCAATATTTGATATTGCTCTTGTTACTTCACTTTAAAAAGACTTACATTTTTTACTTCCCTTAGTATCCTAAACCCCATTTGTAAACATGTCTCACTGCAAACTTCACTAGCTGTTTTCCATTGTTTAAAATATGATTAGGTAATACAAATATTTCTTTCTATTGTTTTGTTTATTGAAGGATTAGAATATTGTTTAATTCTAACAGTACACTAAAACAATTAACAACACTGATATAAAACTAGTATTTACAACGATCTAAGTGACAAAAGCTAGGGTTTCGATGATTAAGTTAATTTGATGCAAGTACTGCCCATGTAATAAATAAAATTATTTTAAATGTATAGCAGTTCTATTTGTTATTTTGGTACCTACATGTATATGCAAATGTAAAAATAGTTTAAAACGAAGGCTAAGCTTTATCATTGGTTTCTAGACATTATGTACAGTCTAAGTATGAATCTAAAGAAATGACATATCTCCATACGTCACCTTATTACGAGCTGCAAGTATTGTACGAAAAGACCTCTTTAGCAAAAAGTATGAATTCAAAGGCTCTTTGATTGATGCCCAGTATCAAGATCTGCCCAAATCTTTAAATATGCTAGTTGAAATGATACTCTCTGGGACAGATATTTGTCATGAAGCTGGACCAGAATATAGCCTTAAAGATATTGCTTCTTCAATGACACAGCTCCTGGTTTTTAATGCTGAAAAAAGTGTAAAGAAAGATTCAAAACATGTTCGTACGCGGCATCTTTTAGATAGAGAGACAATGTTGCCCTTATATATGGTCCTTACAGTACACAATAAAACCAGACGTAAATATATTGTAGACGTATTGTACGAAAAAGGACTTTCCGTATCCTATGACCGTGCCAATGCAGTTATATCCATGTACGAAGTTAGCGGAGTGGTGTGTCCCCCTGTTGTTCAAGAGAATGGCTTTATAACAGGTAATTTGGATACTATCGACCACAATCCGACATCGGCAACAGCAAAGGATTCTTTCCACGGAACTGCAATATCCCTAACTCAACACCATTCACAAGTGCAGAGTGAAAATCAGATTTTACAGAATTATTTGTTAAAAAAAAGTATTGTGAAATCAAAGGTAATCAAAGAATTGCCGGGACATTATACAGAAGTACCACCTGTTGCAGTGAGTCACAGCCATATAAATCCACCAGTTATCCAAGGTAGTTCACTTCCACCTACCTTACAAATTGAGTCTGACCAATCACAATATGAGTGGTTGAACCATGTCAATGAGTTGTACAGCATGAATAGTAATGACAAAACTCCAGTTATGTCGTGGTCGGCTTATTTTGCAAGTTAATTTTTAGAAGCTTCACCAGTCCCGGCAATAACAGCTTTGTTACCTTTATTTTGTGACAATCCTCATTCATTTGCTATGATTAAGCATGGGATGGATGTTATAAAACAGGCGACGCAGTACAAGAATCCTCTTTAGACCCCTGTCTTAACTGTAGATCAGCCACTGTATGCTATTGCAAAACAGATCCAGTGGTTATGGCCAGAGGAATACGTTGAGAGAAAGTATGTTATAATGATGGGTGGACTTCACATCGAGATTGCATTTTTGAAAGTCCTTGGTGAATGGTTATAGGATAGTGGTTGGATTTCAGCAATAACCACAGCTGGAGTAGCCACGGCTGGTAGAGCTGACAGCATACAGAAAGGTGCTAGTACTTCACGTGGTCAGTGGGCCCACCAAGTGATGGTAGCTGCTCTTTATATATTGAAGTGTAAAGCTTATAAAGAGTATACCGAACGAGTCACAGATAGTGCTGAAAAGTTAGATTATCAGCAGTGGTCAGATATGATGGATAATATCCAACCTCAATTTGCGTACTGGAATAAAACAATGGAGCTTGAAATACTGTTTTAACAGTCTATGAAATCTCAAAGGGAGGCTTATTACGAGATGTATGTAGAATGCCTGGGTAAGATGGTGTCATGGATGTTTGCAGTGGACCATTTTCATTATGCTCATTGGCTGACTGTCCGTTCACAAGATTTAATTTTACTTCAAGAAAGAAGTATCGATGTCCACAAAGAAATCACAAGAGGACACTTTGAAACAAATAAAACTAAACACAGATTTTCATCACTTGCTCACGACCAAATTCATGAGCAGCAGAATGCTATGGTAAAGGGTGATGGTGGATTCGTTGGTCTTACCGAACATCCAGATGCACTTCGAAGATGGATGGTGTCTGCACCAGAAACATCACGCATTCTTATGGACGCGAGTGATAATACAGATGATACGAAACACCACGACGAGAATCAAACTAAACAAAAACAGTTTCAGACTCAAGTACGCCAGCTAGTTGAAACAATAGATGATATGGGAAATCCCTTTGACGAAGACTCATCAGACCTTTATACACTTGACACAAAAGTTGTTATGTCTCCTAAGGTAATCATGTCAGTCAAGACAGCAGAATCAATTGGAAAAGCTCAGTACGAATATATGATTGTTGAACGTCTAAGCAACAATATGAAAGGTTTTAACGAGACAATAAAGAAAAATGTCCTTCCCCTTTTTCGAACTGGGTCCAAAAAGAAAGAGGCAAGTGCATCAAAAGTTAAGAGTATGAAAAGTGACATTCATTTATTTTCTAGAATGTATATTTCATGTCAGGTGAGAGACGTTGATTTAGGCACCTTTTTTGAACACGAAAACCATGCATGGCCCCTATCTCTAGCAGAAAATAACAAGATGAGACTAGGTAGTAAAGCAGACCTACTGAAGTGTCTAGAAAGAGGAGAGGAATTGCCAGAGATGAGTCCTCCTGTAGAGGTTAGCATACTATATGGTGCTGCCATTGTTCAGTCCCTGGATCCCAACAGGTCAGACAAGAGAGTNGATTTAATTTTACTTCAAGAAAGAAGTATCGATGTCCACAAAGAGTTCACAAGAGGACACTTTGTAACACATAACACTAAACACAGATTTTCAGCACTTGCTCACGACCAAATTTATGAGCAGCAGAATGCTATAGTAAAGGGTGATGGTGGACCAAAAATCCTGATGCACTTCGAAGATAGATGGTTTCTTCACAGACACATCACGCATTCTTATGGAAGCGAGTGATAATACAGACAATCCAGATGATACGAAACACCATGAAGAGAAGCCAACTAAACAAAAAAGTTTCAGACTCAGGTACGCCAGCTAGTCGAAACAATATATGATATGGGAAATCCCTTTGAAGAAGACTCATCAGACCTCTATACACTTGACGCAAAAGTTGTTATGTCTCCTGAGGTAATCATGTCAGTCAAGACAGCAGAATCAATTGGAAAAGCTCAGTACGAATCGATGATTGTTGAACGTCTAAGCAACAATATGAAAGGTCTTTACGAAACAATAAAGAAAAATTCGCTTCCCCTTTTTCGAACTGGGTCCAGAAAGAAAGCAGAAATGCATCAAAAGTTAAGAGTATGAAAAGTGACATTCAATTATTTTCTAGAATGTATATTTAATGTCAGGTGAGAGACGGTGATTTAGGCACCTTTTTTGAACACGATGAGACTAGGTAGTAAAGCAGACCTACTGAAGTGTCTATAAAGAGAAGAGGAATCGCTAGAGATGAGTCCTCCTGTAGAGGTTAGCATACTAGATGGGGCTGCCATTGTCCAGTCCCTGGATCCCAACAGGTCAGACAATAGAGTTATAACATTCAATGCTTATGCATTGAAGCTTGTATTACCTCATTTATCTAAGCAGCTAATGTCAGTGGGCAGGATTGATGTAGTATGGAATACAAACAGACCCGACAGCCTCAAAGCACATACTAGAAAGAGTCGAGGGACAGGCGATAAAATCAGAGTAGACGGATCGACTCGAATTCCTGCTAACTGGGAATCATTCTTAAGGGTTGATGAAAACAAGACAACACTTTACGAGTTTCTGGCAACACAAACTAGTCTTTTGAAAACACTACAAGGGAATGTGGTTCTGACCACTTATAGAGAGAATGTTTTAGTTGCTAACACCAGCACTGAGCCAGTGAANGGAATAAAACAATGAAGCTTGAAATACTGTTTTTACAGTATATGAAATCTCAAAGGGGTCAATCTCAATGTCAGTCAAGACAGTAGAATCAATTGGAACAGCTCAGTACGAATCGATGATTGTTGAACGTCTAAGCAACAATATGAAAGGTTTTTACGAAACAATAAAGAAACATGCGTTTCCCCTTTTTCGAACTGGGTCCAGAAAGTAAGCAGCAACAGTTAAGACTATGAAAAGTGACATTCAATTATTTTCAAGAATGTATATTTTATGTCAGGTGAGAGACGGTGATTTAGGCACCTTTTTTGAACACGAAAACCATGCATGGCCCCCATCTCTAGCAGAAAACAACAAGATGAGACTAGGTAGTAAAGCAGACCTACTGAAGTGTCTAGAAAGAGAAGAGGAATCGCCAGAGATGAGTCCTCCTGTAGAGGTAAGCGTACTAGATGGTGCTGCCATTGTTCAGTCCCTGGATCCCAACAGGTCAGACAAGAGAGTTTTAACGTTCAATGATTATGCGTTGAAGCTTGTATTACCTCATATATCTAAGCAGCTAGTGTCAGTGGACAGGATTGATGTAGTATGGGATACATAAAGACCCGACAGCCTCAAAGCACATACTACACAGAGTCGAGATACAGGCGATAAAATCAGAGTAAACGGATCGACTCGAATTCCTGCTAACTGGAAATCATTCTAAAGTGTTGATGAAAACAAAACAACAATGTACGAGTTTCTGGCAACACAAATTAGTCTTATGAAGACACCACAAGGGAAGGTGGTTCTGACCACTTATAGAGAGAATGTTTTAGTTGCTAACACCAGCACTGAGCCAGTGGAACCAGATATCAGCAATATCCAGCCTTGCAACCACGAGGAAGCTGATTCTCGTATGCTTTTGCATGCTGTGGATGCGTACAAACAAGGCTACACGCGGGTAATGCTTTATGCAACTGACACTGATGTCTTAGTGCTCACGATTTACACCATCAGTCAGTTTGAAAATTGTGAACTGTGGCTAGCATTTGGACATGCCAAACATTTCGGGTACATACCAGCTCATTTGATAGCCACTCGTCTTGGCAAAGATGAGTCGTTTGGCCTCTTATTTCTTCATGCATTGTCAGGATGCGATACCGTCTCTGCATTTGCAGGCATTGGCAAAAAGACAGCATTCACGCTCTTCATTACGCTCCCTCATCTTTTTCCAGTATTCAAACGGTTGTCAAGTCCCTTAATTTCAGTGACAGATGAGGATTTCAAAGTTGTGGAACGATACATTATTTTATTGTACAGTAAAACCTCATCCCATGCGTCTGTAAATGAAGCTAGGAAGCATCTCTGTTCTCAAGGAAATAGACAGATTAAAAACATTCCACCTAACAGATGCGCACTTGTCCAGCATGTTAATAGGGCTGTGAATCAAGCAGGTCACGTTTGGGGTCAAGTCATGATTGCGAATCCTGAGTTGCCTAATCCTAGGGAATGGGGATGGACCAAGAACGATGACACTTTGGTCCAATTTTGGACTTCTCTTTCGGAAGCTGCTAAGAGTTGTAGAGAGCGTATCAAATGCAACTGTAAAAACACCTGCTCTGGTAGATGTAAATGCATCAAGGCAAATTTACTCTGTACACAGTTGTGCCATTGTGAAGGCCTTTGTGTACGAGAATAAGATACTTGCATACTACGAGTATATACTACAAGTATAAAATACATTTAAGTATACACCCTATTATAAATAGGTTTATATGATATGAATACATGACTTAAGTGCGAATTACTGCTGTATAGAACTAATGGAATTATCTGTAATACATTTCATGATATGTTTAGATAATACCGGTATACATGAAACACCAAGAATAGGGCCTCATTCCGAGTTTTGATCTACTGATCATTTTAGTTGTGTTTAATTGTTCATTAACCATACATGAAAAGACTATTTAATCATCATTGTTTAGGAGACAATAACTACTATCGAATTTTACAAGAACCTAGCAGAAAAAAAGATAACATATATTCAACACTGAAGTTGTTTAGACTTGATCAAGTTCATTTGTTAGTTTGTTTGTAATTGAAATATAATTATTATATGTTATATCATGCATTCGATATGACCTGAAGTTTATGAATAGTTATGAAAACAATTAATATTATGTATTGTTTGCTCTCATTTTACTCATACTCCGTATTGAAGCTGATACGCAATATTGAAGCTAATATACACTTAACAATTATAAGTATGTTCCCATGTAGGACCTCATATATGGCTTTAACGTTAATAATTAAATATGTAATACTTGTTATAAGATATTATAATATATTAATAATGCAAAAATGATTAATTATTTTAAGATTTTTTATTGAACCAGTGTTTCAACATTATTTGCATTACCAGAGAGGTATTACTTTAGTGTTCCCCATAAGGGGCCTCGTTTATTTTTGCGGATGAATTGTTTAGTTTTGCATTTAAAAATTTGTATGACATTTATTAAGATCAATTTAGTTAAATTTTCTATGTACGCTCAATTAGTGGACATTTTTAAGCATTAAATGTCTATGTAAACCATTATTTTAGAAATTGTAACCCTGTTAGGACCTCATTTTGTAATTTGACTGTGTTCTTAGTATAAAAATGTTTGATGTATTAAATATGGATAGATATTTAGATAAGAAACAATAGTAATTGATTTTTTTTTATTTATTTTTTTTTTATTTTTTTTTTTTTTACANTTGAATTCAGCATACCTTAAAATGGTTATATACAAAGTTTCATGCTTTCTTCACAAAGTTGAACATCTTTTTCCTATAACCTATTAACTAATGGAAACTCGGTCTCCTGATACGAATATTTGACCTTGTCTATCGTAGGTAATTTTTGATACGCGATCAAGAGGCTAGTTTCCGTTGCGTAATATAATCATTTATCAAAGATACGGTGGCGTTATTCTCCACTACACTGTCGGTCCAGTCGTCACACATAGTTGTCGGTTTGTTGTGCGTTAAAAAATCAGTCGTTACTTAAATTTTCTTTGATAGGTCATGGCCCTGGATTGCTTCACATGATATACAGTCAAGTTACAATTACCGGATCATTACCCATAGCGGATCACTTTGATATTGAAGAATGCGTATCGCGATAAATAGTTGACATTATTAGATGATATTTTGCACACAGCATCTTCGAGGCCTGTTCTTTAAAACGCAATGATTGAGTCGTTATCGGAGCTACTCCTTGGTCAAACATTTCGGTATGTGTTGCTGACATGTATATACGACTGTGTTGACTTCCGTGTCGTTTCCAAATCTAGGTTTAACATTTTTCGCGGCCACATGCTATAACGCTGTTGGAAAGTTAGAAGTTTACGCATTAATTTAAAGGCAATTTAGTAGTCTTTCTGCCTGCAAAATTCCATTTCAGTTTTGATTCGTGTTTAAGATTTTGCAACACCTTACATGCAATGAAAAATTAGGACAATAATGGATCAAGCGTGATAATATGCGTATTAATAATATATTTTATTAAAATATATGCAAATCTTGTTGATTCTTACAATAAATGATCTAAATCTTACTGTTTTATGTATGTTCCATGTTCAATATCGATGATTAGATATGATTCAAAAAATNAAAAAAAAAAAAAATGAAAAATGGGCCCCCTTTTGGAGCCTCATTGTAGGGCATATAGAGTTATCCAATCGCGTGTCCTCACATCTAATTGAATTAAGCATACCTTTAAATGGTTATATACAAAGTTTGATGCTTTCTTCACAAAGTTGAACATCTTTTTCCTATAACTTTTTAACTAATATGGAGTTGCGAATACGCGAGACTACGTTTGACGACAAAAACACGAGAGAGTTCCATATTTTACGTTCTTAGTTCAAATTACACATAACTAATTCTAAACATGTTATGTGTTTGATCAATATAAAGAAGTGAAGTCACACTCAGTATGTGTTGTATTTAAGGACAATCCGGAGGAGATTTGCACATTATTACCGAACGCATTTTGCACTACCATTTGTGTGGAAAATTATTGCACAGTACAATTTATATGGAGCACTTTCGAATGATCTATTTGGAGGCTTCGCCATATATTTGTCGCATTAATGTTGCTATAAAAAAACTTGAGTTTGATCAAGTCACACTCAATATGTTTGAAAGTTAAATTAATCATACAGACACATGGATAACCACAGAGCTGAAATCAGATGATCAATATGTACAGGCATACACTACATTTTACAGCGTCCGCATATGTAAACGTGCCATAATTTCCACAGCCAAATTGAAACTAATGATGTCTGCTATTGCTAAGTACACAGACCTAAAGTTCATTTCGGTACTTAAGAGGTTATTGTTTGCAACACCGGAATAGTCCATTGAGTTGCTGTCGAAACCTGCTGTTAAACCAGGCGAAGATGACAGGATTACCCACAGTGTTTAGAAGGTATGTCATTTTGGCGAAAAGCACGAATCTCACGACCGTCGGATTTGTCAGCAATGTTGGCTTTGTTGCCAAGAAGAAGCTTATCCACGGCGGCAGCCAAGATATGATAAACACAGCACATACAAGAAACGAGATTCGTGTCGTCCGAATGCTTGCATTCTTTATCCTCTGTGGTCTAGGATGACTCATCCCGGTTGGAGAGTGCATCGCTTCTCCAGAATGGACGGTCGCTGCAAAGACTACCGTCGAGATGGTGGCCACAGATGGCGTAAGCGGCACTGAGCCTTGAGTTTGTGGTGCGTCGCTGTTTTGCATGTTATGGTTTGCGATAGTAACTCTGCTTGTGGTCATGTTGTTCGATTTGCTGAACTCAGTCTGTGAAGGAGCGACTTTGTGACCATGTGTAATCAGGCACATCCTGAGACAGCAATCACGATACGAGCTTTGGCGTTCAGGTTCGAGATGTATCTGATTGCCGTTTTCAGCCTGATGTCTATTCATAGTGAACTCGCTCTTTCTAATGGCGTTCGACACTTCTATGTAAGCAACAACTACAGTTACCGTCGCCGCGAAAAACACTAGAAACACCATCAGATAGTATGAAAACAGAAAAGAGTTCATAACGAAATTCGTACATCGTCCGTTAATATTCGCGTAAAAGAATAAGCAAGGATTAGATAGCAAACTTGTGGCGACTGTAATCGAAATATATCCATTGCGAGCACGCACCTTTGTTTAACAAGTTTCGTTAGGTCGGCAAACCTTAATTATTCGGTCAAGTGCGAGCCCACAAATTAGAAACGACGATGAAAAACAATTGACTGGCTAAAAAACATGTGAAGTTTGCAAATGACGTCGTTGCCGTAACGCTGCCACATTGTTTTGGTAAATGTTTCGTTAACGGGTACGTTAAAGAGAGATGACAAGAAATCAAACGTCGTTATAAACACAATGAGCCAGTCCGTTGTATTTGAAGGGCGATGTTTTATGAACACGATCAGAACAAGGAGATTTCCAGGAACGCAGAGTGCGATTATGGTGTAGAGAAAAATATTGTATGCTGTGACTATTTCTTTTGATATTATAAAAGCGTAGCTCGTCATCGTTTGATTAGAAACGTTTGCTTTTTCCGAAACGGTAAGATTTATTCCTTCCATGTCTTGGATGATTGTCTGTAGATCTGAAAACAAAGTGAAACATTCATATATAGATTGTGTAAAAATAAAGCTTTGTTTGTAGCTTCTTTCAAAGGTGAAAAGCGAACATATACTCATATAGATTTTGTAAAAATAAAGCTTTGTTTGTCGGTTCTTACGAAGATGAAAGACGAAGAAATGTGTAATGCATATATGCTGGTATGATGGCCAACGAATTAAAGAACATGGCACAAGTCCTCTAAATAATCCAACAGTTGAGAAAACTAGCTATGGCGTATAACGGACTACTTTTCTTACGACATAAACCATTTGTAAATTCAACAACAATCTAAGTTGGTTTCCGATATTTGTTATTTATGAATAATTCAAAATTAAATTTGAACATGATTATCGCTTATATTTCTTATTAAGACAAATGCCAACATTATCGTAGTTTTTACTACATAATCATTTAAAATCGCCGCTGCGCTGTTAGTGGTTAAACATCCTAGCAGCCATAAATTTTCTACCAACCCTAACCTGTGGTTTGTATTCCAGATTCAGTTTTCGATCATTTTGGCTTTCTCCGTTAAAATTCGCATAACTATTATTTAATAAATTAACTAAACTTAACTAAACAAATAATATTCGATAACATTTGCATGATGTCTGCATGTCATTGCATATTCTTATGAAAGTGGAAAAAAACGTGTATGATACACACGAAATGTCTTCAAACAGATAATCGATGTTGAAAGTAATACTGATATCATGTTTGTTCTTAATAAACAGCTGTCTGACAAATATCCTTGGTTACGCGTCTTCCAGGATCATACATTTTCTCCTTCTTGCTAGACACAATGGTCTCAACAACTAGATATTTAGGAAAACATTACGCATTTGTGTTATCATCTCCATTATGTGTACTATATATACCGTGAATAATTCGAGCATATACCAACCCATATTTTCGTCAGGGAAAACACAATAACCTTAATACTACAGTTCGGTAAACTGATTATGAATTATCATGCACATCTAGCACGCATATTAATAATATTTGTCAGAAAGTACTAGAAAAAGTAACTGAATATTATTTTATACCGGCAAAATGTAGTTAGATCTAGGTATGTTAAACAATATACATGTATTAAACGCCTCATTTGTAATGAAATGATTATATTCATATAAGGAGCATTACATTTCATAACACATTTAGACGAATTGCATTGCAAATCGAAAACAAAGAGAAACACCAGCCAGAGGGAGAGAGAGAAAACCGTATTGTGATTTACGCCATTACCAAACAAGGCGAAACACCAGCCAGAGAGAGAGAGAGAGAGAAAACCGTATTGTGATTTACGACATTCCCAAACAAAGAGAAACACCAGCCAGAGAGAGAGAGAGAGAGAGAGAAAACCGTATTGTGATTTACGACATTCCCAAACAAAGAGAAAGACCAGCCAGAGAGAGAGAGAGAGAGAACCGTATTGTGATTTACGACATTCCCAAACAAAGACAAACACCAGCCAGAGAGAGAGAAAACCGTATTGTTGCATTTTATTAACGGCAAGGAACCATTCCCAAGCAAGGCGAAAAAGCATCAAATCACGATACACACATACATATAAAACACACAAACATAAATGACACCAAAATGTATACATTCAATATTTACATGGATTTATAAAAACACATCCGCTATTTTAAGAACAAATACTTTTTTTGATGCATTATAAGAAATTTACAGGACGGGAAGACAGTTTCAACGTGGAATACCATTTCTACATAACCATAAAAGGAAATACAAGCTCGATGAAATTTGCATTTATTTTTTATTTTTGCAGATTTATTTTAGAAATAAGCAAAAATCTACGATTTATGAGTTCTCAATTTTACAATAAACCATATTAAGTCTAGTACGATACAGTACTAGAAAGACGGTACGAACATATGGTACAGTTACGTAGTTAGCTTCTTTATAACAAATGGACCATTGAACATACTTTAAAAATGTAGATTTTGATGCAAAATCATATAGTTATTTATTTTGTGACTTAATACAAAATGTCTTTAACTTAAATTGAATTGCGTCTCTAAACAAATATATACATTTTAATGTTCAACAATTATTGTTACACATTAAACCGTTGTTGTAATTTTCCTACTCTTAAACATGAACGATAACGCAATAATATTATCTCAAGAAATCTAAACAAATCTCAGAGAACCGAAACAGATAACAACAACAGTTCAGCAGACCTCCGTACGTTATTTTTTTTGTCCATGTTAGTTGAAACAAATGCCAGTCTTTTTTAAAGTAACGCCACCTTTCACAACTATTTGCCCGTATTAAGAAAAAATACTATGTGTTTACTATAAATACATATATTTGCGTATTCAGTTTACTTATCACATACTATGAATGTATGCACTTATTATTAACAGTTATATTAATATAAACACTATATACTTACAATGCTACTTTATTCCAGATGTCACGTATACACGCCGATTAATTCAAATCGTTGCAGCTTTCGCGACGTTTCTTCAAGCAATGATGACTGACTTCACAAGACAAGAGCTGAACGATAGCGCTTTTATAGACGGCGGTTGTGGAATAATCCAATCAAAGTCCAATATCTCCGCTGAGTCAACCTTGTATAATATTACTCAATAATATAAATACTTAACATGTTTGTAATCTATATTGTTAACACGTTGTGGAATAAATATGTTTAAACAAAATGACAAATATTCAATAGTGCCTTTAAATGAGCAACGACTCAACTACATTTGTGAACACGTTGTTGAGCATAATAATTAAACTTATCGAAATTTGTATCAAACAAAACTCAAATATGTGCCAAAATAGTGACTTAAGTACGTTCGGATACGTCACAGATACTCCAAATCGAAAAATCTGTTTCCGCTTAATAACTTGAGTTAAATGGATGTATTGCATTGGCATGTTTTGAGAACGGTTGCTTACATATCAAACAAGCTATTGCCACTGGGATAAAGGTAAAAGTCACTGTTGCTTAAGATACAAAAACCAGTTCTGCCCAATAACTTGAATATGGATGTATAAAAAGTCCCCACATACTAAGTTCAAATTGTAGTTATACACGTGAGTGCTTGCTCTAAAGGGTCATTCTCTGTAGAAGTCTTTTTCTTTAGGCTATACTTTAATATCCGACAAGGGAACTAATTGCATTCCAATGCTTTTTCATTTGAAAAAAAGTAGAAAACCTGAACTATGTAGTACACATGAATAAATTTAATGTTACATTATAACTAGTGTTATAATGCATTGGCTATGTCACTGACTCTCTTTGAATCTTTGTTTGTGTTACATTTCGCTGGATTTGATATAAGGTGTGGTGAATTTAAACTTATATCTCTACACAAGAGGTATCCCGCGCATGCAGCCATATGCTATCGTTGTTTCTTAATCAAGCATCCGCCCTATTGACCTTTTCCGATTTTGACAACAACAATGTTAATCCCTGCTAAGCTTTTGTTCGTAATCTTATGAAACACAATATAACCGATAAAAATTAATATACAAATTCATATTGACATTATAACACATAAGTTAATTAAATTTCACACAATCATATATATTGTAATTTGCTTACGTTCCATAAATGACAATGATGGACATTCACAGACTTATTCGTCCTAACGATCCTCTGTTTGTATTATATTGTGTGTTGTTATGCATTGTTAAACCAGCAGTTGATTTGGTTTGTCTATTGTATATATGGATACAATGTTTGTTCGCCATACATCATGTATATTATATGCTTATCGTGAAATAAACCTTTGTTTTCATTGTAAAGTATACATTGCATTCATTAATGTAGTTTTTTTTACACATTGACGTAGCAACATAAAACCCACATGTTTTTGGTTCCGTTATTTTTCACAATTTATAATAATAGTATTGAAGGGTATAAGCAATGGCAGTGCTTACGATTTAAAATAACAACATGGTGGAGTTACAAATGTGAATAGTATAAGAAGACCTGAATTATGAAAATTAACAAACATTCGTGTACCATAACCAACAGCTCTGCAAAGGTAAAGCGGTTAAATGATTGTGTCCTTTATAAACGCTCTATACATATGAACGTGGTAAATGTATAAGTTGAGCAAATGCTTTAATACATAACTACTAAACGATATTATTTGAATCAAGTTCGTGGTTTGGAAGCGTCCTAATAAGGGTTGATGTAATATGTTATTTATAATTCAATATATTTTTCGCTTTCGTTTTGTGTGACATGTATATCGGTACATTTTAATATATTTTCTATTCTTCACGATCTGTTGACAGCCAAATGATGTGTGTCAAATTAACTTACATGTTTTTATCATTTAACTGATAAAGTAAAATTGTACACATAAGACCTGCTTGCTTCGATGAAGTTACAGTAAAACTAGATATCCAACATTTTTAAAAACATAATACATGTACTTACATTTCCGCACACATACATGCTTGTATCACTTACCTAAAAACGTTTTTTGCATATCACCAGTGCAATGAATTCATTTTAGCCTTTTTCTGTTTATGATCATGGTACTTAACGACACATATTTAAGGTTTGGATGCTTTAAAGTGCAGTATGCAAAATATGACTTCAGATGACGTTCGCTTTTACATTTACTTTATATGGGGGTCAGATCTACACATATGAGGCTAAAATGCATTAGAGAGAGATATGCATGAATAAAACGTCCATTGAAATAACCTCATTCTTGTTTGTTTTTAACTGTACACATTTATACCTTATAAGATCCCAATTATGAAATTCAACAACTACTAGAGGCTTAATAAAACATCTGCATACCTGCCTAGATCGTAAACCAATAGTTGCAGTAGTATACCCATAATAAATCGTGATGTTAATATTAATTATTTAATTTAACGATTGGCTATATTGTGCCAATGCTAATTCCGCTGCAATCTGTTTAGAACTATGATCACTTTGGGCTCTTGTTTATGGATTCGCAAAGCACCATCACCAGTGAATAAGCTACAAACGAATGCGTATAATGTTAAATACCAGCAAACTGAGCGCCACTAAGTCAATGATTTCACGACAAAGATATAAAATTTCCGAATTCCCTTCGATATGTTTCTTTATAATAATATTTAAAAGTGCATTTGATCGCTATTGCGATAGCATCATACGGTTAGCGTTTAAATTTTGAATTCGCTGTGAGAAGGATTTTAACAATATTATAGTCTTACTGTCAATAAAAACAGCTTAACAAAAGCAAATATTTAATATCTATTTATAAAGAGTTTATGGTTTTATTTTTACAAAAAATGCAGAATTTTTTGTAAATATTTATACTATTGTTTAACAATGTTTTTATTTAAAGGCATAGTTATAATTTTATATTTCACATTACATAGTTGTATATCTTTGTAAGAATGAACAAGGATTGTGTTCGATATTTCTTACGTGTAATGATAAACAATGCTCACTTTAATTGTTTCCCCCAGAAACGAACAGATTTTACAATCACATTTCAATGAGCATACATGATTCCTAACAAATACCAATACCAAATCAACGTTATATATATAAATAGATCTATTAATAGATCCCGGAAATAGGAAATAACGTTGTTGTGAAATATAATTATCTCCCTGTTAATAAACAAAAATATTCATAATTTAACTGTATCTTCTAGATCCAACGGATTTCCGCGGTGTTTCTAACATAGTGTGAGGGTATTTTAGAATCCTTTTCGGATCCTGCCCTAATACAACTATGGTTTCATGTTTGTAAATAAGTGTTTATGTATGTAAAGTTGTCCATTCCGTGTATTTAAAATATTGTTCCCACGTCGAGATGTGTTGCGGTGGAAGTACGAGGTATATAACTGTGAATGAACCATCCTTTATTTGGGGATGGGGATTTCATAGTATGTATGCCTTGTTCTTCACAGTAGCTAGGCGCACACCCCCAACTCTCAAATGGGAATATGTATTTCTGTCTGTATGTCTGTGTATCTGGTTGTTCACACACCTTTTTCCCTATATNGATTATAACAGACTTTCAACACAATTTCCAAATACCATATTTCAGTTTTCTATATATAGTGGTATTCAATAAATGATATCAGAGCAGAGCCTTAAAGGCAGGCTGCAAATAAATTAAAACTATAAAACTAACGTGATACAATACTTGCAGCATACCACTTTCTTGACAATATATCTTTTGTTAAACCCATGCCCTGTGGGCTCATAAAATAACTTCTATATATTGACAAACAGATGCTATAACTTGTACTCAGCAATGATGAGTACAGCAAGGATGGAGACTCACATATTGAGGGTTGCTCTGTAGGTGCTGCAGTAGTTGTAGGGCCTTCCTGTCGATGTCATTGAGGAAGGGGAAGTGGGTGGGGTGCAGGTCTCGGTGGCGGTCAGTCAGGCACACCTCATACACGGTGTCCAGGGAGTCCGTGGTCACCCTACCCAGCACCTGACACAACACCAGCAAGAGTACATGATATACGATAGGCAATGTGAACACTCATTTATGTATGTTAGCACAATCCATGTTTCATTACATTAACAGTCTCAACAAAAGTCCCAAAACAAGTAAGGGCTACAAGTGCTTGTATTCTAGAAACTATTTCTGGTCTAAATGCCTATTTACTGGCCAGTCAAATACAAAATGTATTCTTTTATCTGCAATGAGGGCCTGATTTCTGGAATTTGTTCCTGATCCTTGTGAAGTTTTATTGACTTTGTCCATGGTACAGGTTACTGTTTCAAACAAAGCATTGGATGTGTCGCCTAATGGTAGCATGGGTTAACCAAGAAATTGTCCAAAAAACAGTCCCACCCCTCTTTAGCAGCCAGTCAAGGGAAACGGCCAAATTGGCTGCTTAAGCGGGGTGGCCTCTTAAGAGGGGGTTGGGTCATAGGGAGTCTGGAGTTGATGAGTGCATGGTTAACTGTTATCTGTTGTTTTTTTTGTATAAACAAAGTGGTAAATATGTGTACATGTATTACAAAATGTATAGACTTAAAATAATTTTATTTCTTCATTTCTAATATCAGCCATAAAACAACATTTTCATTCATTATTATTTTAAACAATAACGACATTTAGAGCAATACCGGTAAATATTGACCATATCGGCAAGCTGTTGCATTCTCCGCGGCCGGAGAAACGGGGTGACCGGTAATGAGGGGTGCATTATATAGTGTTTATCGACGGTCGCGGCACAGACCAGCCGCCTACACGGGGTGACCGCAGATGAGGGGTGACCGGGAGTAGGGGTTGGACTGTAAGGTCAAGGTCAAAATCAGGTTGGGTGATGATGTTGCGTGCAGGGTGATGAGAGACAACAACATCCATGCAAGTATCAAAGCTATGTAGCAAGCAGTATTGATGTCAGACAAAACAGTCAAAATTGGTTAACCAAGATTTCCATACGTACGGACGGAGGGACAGGACAAACGCTATATGCCTCCTGCATCGTAGATGCCGGGGGCATAAAAAAAATGTATCAAAAAAAAATAAAAAAAAAGGAAAGCTCAAGACATAGTAGTTATGAACCTTTTTTGGGTCGCGGTCGCAGATTTCGAAATCTAATCGCGGACCCTAAGTTCAAGGTCAAGGTCATAGGGGTCAAAACTTTTATGCGCATGGAAAGGTCTTGTCCAGAAACACATGCGTGCCAAATATGAAAGCAATATCTGAAGGAACACAGACGTTATGAGCTTTCTTGAATCACGGTCGCAGATTTTAAAACCTGAACGCGGACCCCAAGTTAAACAATTTCATGCGCATTGAAAGGTGTTGTCCAGATACACATGCGTACCAAATATGAAAGCAATATCTGAAGGGACACAGTAGGTATGAGCCTTTTTTGAATTGCGGTCTCAGATTTCGAAACCTGAACGCTGACCTCAAGTTCAAGATCAAGGTCACAGGGGTAAAAAAAAATATGCGCATGGAAAGGTGTTGTCCAGATACACATGCATACCAAATATGAAAGCAATATCTGAAGGGACACAGTAGTTATGAGACTTTATCGAATCGCGGTCGCAGATTTCGAAACCTGAACGCTTACCTCAAGTTCAAGGTCACAGAGGTAAAAAATTGTATGCGCATGGAAAG
>VMBQ01004926.1:35271-66205 GCA_007657795.1 Dreissena rostriformis
TTCAAAGGGCCATAACTCTGTGAAAAATAATCTGACCATAACTGGCTGACAATATGCACATCTCCTGTTGGTAGTGAAGCTTCCCATAAAGTTTCATTAAATTCCGGTCATTAGTTGCTGAGAAATAGCCCGGACAAGAATTGCACTATATGTACAGTTAATGGAAATATCAAAGGGCCATAACTCTAAGAAAAATCATCCGACCAGAACCGGCTGATAATATGCACACCTCCTCTTGGTAGTGAAGCTTCCCATAAAGTTTAATTGAATTCCGGTCATTAATTGCTGAGAAATAGCCCGGACAAAAATTGTGCACGGACGGACGGACGGATGGACAAAGCGGTGACTATATGCTCCCCCCAAAAATTTTGGGGGAGCATAAAAAGTTTAAAGGGCTTAGTGTCTCTTTGCATATATTGTTAATATGCACTAGAAACCCGTCAACATAATTGCATGAAAGCAAATGCAAAACAAACATATCTATGTAAAGGTATGAAATTCTATACTTAATAGCTCAGGCTGCTCATGTTAAGTAACTAACAACTATTAATAAAAATACTGCTATCATACACACCCTGGTCTTAAAGGCTTGATATCAGATTTATGTGCCAGCCTGGTTCGTCTCTTGAACGCCCAGTTGTCCATTCCCCTGGGTACTTCCTCTGTCTCTTTTTTCATGTTATCCATTCCCCTGGGTACCTCCTCTTTCTTCATGTCATCCACATCTGGTTCAGAGTCTCCATCACCACATCTAGCTAGTGTGTAGTCTGTTGTTACTATTGGTATACTTGCTGTCTCAATATCCACTTGATTGTGTGAGTCATCAGTTTGTCTATAACCATTTTTATTGTCTGGACTTTTAGATCTTTTTCTTAACATCACTCGTCCAGATTTTCGTACACAACCGAGTTCTCCAACATTTTGAATTGTCTTTGTTTCCTTCTCTTTCTTAACAAGTGAATCGCTTGGTATCTGTTTGGCACATAATTCACTGTTCCCAACATCTTGTTTCAGTTTTTTCAACTTCTCCCTCACTGTTCTGTCCTGACACTGCTGTTTAGTTGTAGCTGGTGTGGCTTCAGATCTTCTGTTGTTGTTGCAAGCTTTCGGAATAAAACAATCAGCTAAATTGACCGATTTGCTATTCAATTGAATAACTTTAGTTACTTTGCGTACAGGTGTTTTGATTGGACTGATCATGGTTGGGACAGATATTTTGATCTGATCTAAAGGTACTAGTTTAGCTGTAACTGTTTGTAACTTGACAGGGCTTTTATCCTTTTCTGATTTGACATTTGGTTTTGATTTAGAGGGCTTTGATTTTGGTACAATATCATCAGGGACTACAGATACTAAAGACAATTCATGTTCTACTGTCACAGAATTATTATCAAATCTGTTTTTCATTTCAAATTTGAGATAAACTTCAGATTTGATTTTAGTATTTGCAAGCTCAGATTGAGTAGTGTTACTTTTAGCAACCTCTTTCCGTAAAAAAGTCTCACTGTCTGTTTTATGTAAAAATGAATCCATATTTATCATCTCACCAATGTTTTCTTCTTTAATGACTTTTCCGCCTTCTTTAGTATGAGCAATCTTTTTTTCACTTTCTTTTTCCAACTCATCTATGACAGTTTTTTGTGGATCATCAGCATTAGGTTCTGTATGATCTGAACATCCATATATTTCAATTTGCTTAGCTTCATCATCAGTCTTGAGAGACACTTGCTCTTTATTATCTCCACCCTTGTGAGACACCTCCTTTTCATTATCAATAGCCTCATGAGACTCTCCTGTTTTATAATATCCAGTCCTATCAGACACTTGCTTTTCAGTATCTCCAGTCTTGTCAGACACTTGCCTTTTATTATCTCCAGTCTTTTCAGACACTTGCCTTTTATTATCTCCAGTCTTGTCAGACACTTGCCTTTTATTTTCTCCAGTCTTTTCAGACTCTTGCCTTTTATTATAAACAGTCTTGTCAGACAATTTCCTTTTTTTATATCCAATCTTATCAGACACTTCCCTTTTATCATCTCCAGTCTTTTCAGATACTTCGCTTTTATTATCTCCAGTCTTGTCAGACACTTTCCTTTTATTATCTCCAGTCTTGTCAGACACTTCCCTTTTATTATCTCCAGTCTTGTCAGCCGCTTCCCTGTTATTATGTCCAGTCTTGTCAGACACTTGCTTTTCATTATCACCAGTCTTAACGGGCATTTGCCTTTCACTTTTACCTGTTGATGGTTCACTTTGTTTAAAATTAGTTTTTCCACATTCACCCTCCTGTTTTATCTCTGAAATTCTTAGCTCAATTCCCATACTTTTTTCAGATTTAATTCCCACATGGCCATGAACACCCACAGGCAATTCTTGAATCTCTTCTTGTGCAGTATTGTCATTTGAAGTAAGGTTATTTGCAACTTCAGTCTGAACATGTGTTTCTTCATGTTTGTGAGGTGTGTTATTGTGTACTTGATCAATTTCTCCTAGCTGTTCTGGTGAAAGTGGAGAAACTCTTTCTAAATTACGCACAGGTGAAGGTGGCAAGGGTGATATCGGAATAGTAAAACAAAATGGGGAAATAGACAATGGTGAAACTGGTGATGTTCTATTCAAGGATTCAAAACTGGGACTAGATTCTCTTGAAATGCTGCTAAAGAAATTTGCTTCCGAGTCTAACCCTCCCTTGATTTCAAGAGAGTCTGAAAGGTGTTTAGAAACTGTTATAAATGTGTTAGCAATTAACAATGATGCAGACAATGGTAAGCTATTCCCAGAAGATGTACCATGCAAGCAGCCAGGCTTCATGTCATCACTTACAATTCTCACTGTATTTTTAATAATATTCTTTACATTAGAAGCACCATCAGTGGAACCTTCTTTATGAAAAGCACTTTTAAATTCCTTTGAAAGATCTTCAGTAATTTTAGTTTCCTCAGATTCATCCATCTTGTTAATACATGAATGGCTTAAAATTTCACCATCACCAAAAAAGTGTTCTTCACTTTTGCCAGTTGGAACAAGAGTGACACTTTCCCCTAGATTGGGATCTTCTTCATCTATTGTATCACAGGTATTTTGAGAGTCAAGCTGCATCTTCAGCTTTGGACTTCTGAAAGGTTTCAATTTTTCTGAACTAGGACTTCTGTCAATGTATCCAGAATGTACAGTAAAACCTGTACTCAACTGTCTGGTCACACCACATTCTGCATTGATGTTTGCATTTTCAACAATAGTTTCATTTGTGATGTCAGTGTCTGTAACACTTCCACTTATCCTGTTTTCTTCATTATGTTTTACTTCCATTTCTTTTGAAGCTTGCCCAAGTCTATCGGTGTCTTTCTCCTTATAAGCTACTGATTGCACAGGCCTAAATGCATGAGAGGAACCACTAGTTTGTAACACAGGCACAACAGGGTTCAGCCCAGTCTTTTGTAAATGAGTATTCTTACTTATAAAATCTGAGGATTTACTTTTATCAAATGCACATGTTTTCACAAACTGCTTAGTACAGACCCCACCAAGTTCACATAATTCAACAACAGGTACCACTTTACATTCCAACACTTCTTCCTTTCTCTCAATTTCTTGGGTACTTTTAACACTATCATGATCCACATATTTACATTTCTGAAAAAGTTTTTGTTTTGTTTTGCGAAGTTTCTTTTTCACATTTTTATCTAAAGCTTTTGGGCTATTGTTTGCCTTTACACTCCTAGAAACGATATTGTAACCTTCAATGAAGTCAAAATCAGTTTTCTCTGTACAATTTTCAAGTTTTTCTAAAGTATTACTCGACCCTTTGCTTAGATTAATCCCTTGAGTGATTTTGCATGAAGTCATTGAACCAAACTGCATTTCTTTGCCTCCCTTTTTATTTATTCCCTTAGGATATATACTTTCCTTTGATAACAAATTATCTTTCTTTTCAATTCCTCTGTTTTGATACAGTTTTGTTACACTCTTAGTATTAAATTCTACTTCATGTCTGTTTAAACAACTTGTCACTGGTGGTAGTTTCAATTCTTGTATAGTTTCAACTTGGTCTTCTTTCCATATCTGAATGTCTACTATATCTTTCATAACAGTTCTGTCTACTTTTAACTTACAATCATGATCTTTGTTCATTTGTCTTGCATCCTTACTTATGTCTTCGTTGTCACCAAAATCAAGACCTGTGTATTCATTATCCTGATCTCCATCCTGATGATTCAATAACTGTTCATCATTTTCTTCAGCTTTTATATGGTCTGACTGTACATGTTTATCACTAGTGTCTGTTAACACATTTTCTATTAAGGAAGTTTCTTCAATGGTGTGCACATTATTTCCTGTTGACATAGGTGCATTAGTTTTCCCATTGGCTTCTTTAAACATATTGTCCTCCTGTTTAGTGACCCCAAAACTAGATGGTTTGGTTGCTGTTTCACTACATTCCTCTGACATGTTGACAGTGTAAGAATGTCCAATTGTTTCTTGCTTTACATGATTGGAGGTTTCAGTGCTTTCTTGCTTTACATGATTGGAGGTTTCGGTGTTTACGAGACTATCATCTACTACCTTCTGAGTATTTCTGTGCTCTGTAAGCACATGTTTTTCAGTATCCCTGTTATGTTCAGCTAGCTGGTCGACAGGAGCTCTGTCAAGTACTGTCTCCTCACTGAAGCACACTTGGACAAGACTGACAGTACCATACTGTTCAACTATCTCAATGCCAACAGTGGGCACTGCATCATCACTAATGTGTTTGACAGTATTGTCCATTGCACTAATAGGAACATCACAGGAATTTTCAATTTGACTAGCTTCACTCTTTGCTCCAAGCTCTAAACTTTCAAGCTACAAAATATAAAAATATGTTGTCAATTGTTTTAATATTGCACACTACAAATAATTTCCTTACATATACAATGTCATGGAGAATTGCAACTAACACCTCAGTGTCTAAGCATAATTTACCCCAGGGGGCATTTTACATTCCTCTTAACAGTTTGTTCACAAATAATGTAATTTGTAACAGATATTTTGATCATCTTGCAAGACAGGTATTCAGGTGGGTGTATTTTAGTCCTTACAGAACGTTACTTTGTATATAAAGTAAGTGTTCCATCTTGTCAAGAATTTTAATGTTCAATACCTTAAATATATAGACACCAGTAATGCCAACAAAAGCATAGCTAAACCATGAGTTCTCAAAGATTACAGTTTGAGTTAAGGTAAGCAATTCTATCTTTTGATTAGTCTCTCTTTTGTCACAAATATTGTAAATGCACAAAAGCATTTTCTAGCTTCTAATATCATAAAATGCATATTTTAATTCTATATTTGAAAAAAATTATAAAGAGGTAAGCTTAACATATGTTTAATAAATTACTTATAAAAAAAAAACGTAAATGCTATCATTTTCAGCTGTTTTACAACTGTATTAATGAAAATTTACATTCAGAAATCTATGAAAAATGTAAAGATTAATTTTATGACGCTCTTATTAGATGGGCCCCTTACTTTTTTTTGAAATTTTAAGGTAAATTTTAAAGTTTTCTTTTTAAGTCTTAATAAACCATGTGGCCCTCAGAACATGGCTAGTTTGGATATCAGGGATATTATCTGAACAAACTATGTAAAGACCCGCTTTACCATATTTTAAAAACCAATATATGAAACCTTATGACGTCAAGTTTCCAGAGGCGATTTAAAAAGCTATTATAGTCTAGATAATCCAAGTGACCCCTAGGGCATGGCAAGCTATTATAGTCTAGATAATCCAAGTGACCCCTAGGGCATGGCAAGCTATTATAGTCTAGATAATCCAAGTGACCCCTAGGACATGGCAAGCTATAATAGTCTAGATAATCCAAGTGACCCCTAGGCCATGGCCAATATTGTCATCAGGGACATTAAAAAAAAACGTTTGTAAAGGGCCACTATAACATGGAACTTAAAAACAAAAACTCAGGGAGTTGCAACTTTAGAAGAGATTTTAGCAATTTGAAATCAATGTTTAGCTCTGGTGAAGAATATAATTATGCAGACCGTATCAATCTGAACAACTTTGAAAGAGGGTCATCCAATAGTGGTTCCTGAAAAGCATATTTGCCAAGGGTTCAAGGGGAAGAAATCATTAAATGAAAAGTAAACGACGAACATAAAACAATGTGCAAGCATGTTGTGCTCAGGTAAGATAAACTCAATCAACAGAACAGGTGCCACTGTACACACCTGCTGAGGTCCATCATCCATCTGCAGTAGCTGCTGCTCCAACTGATCAGCCATATCTGACACATCATCATCATCAGACTGGGGCGACACAGCTCTGTGGATCTGAAACAATAGACTCACATGTGAAGAAACACCAAGAAAATCATAGCAATTTATGATCACTGGTTAATCAGGGGAAACTATGTCTTCTTAAAAAAAAATCCACTGGAATGCTTTGTCAAAGAAATAGCATCCATAACAATGGCTAATTTCACAGGCACAAGACTTAGAACTTAATGGATCACTGCACCTGAAAACTGTGTCTTGCACATCTACAATTCATTGTGGTGACATATTTCAAGTCTCAATTCAATAGCTAGAGAAATGTGGAGAAAATGGTAACACCTACCTTGTTTATGTCCACACACAGTGGGGTGGGTGGGAGAGGTGATATACATGGGGCCACAGGGCTCAGGGTCCATTTGAAGCTCAAGAGACTGGTCTGGTCATCATTCGAGTCATCAGAGGAGCTTGACTCCATTTCTGATACAGGCTTCTTGTCAACTGGATCACCAAGAATGTCTGCAACATAACAAATATTCCCAAGAATGTAACAACAGAAACAATACTGAGAAATTACAAAAATGCCTTTGAATGAACTTTAATGCAAAAATTGTGCAACCTGTTGCTTGAGAGGAAGAGTTTCTATCAGACATTGATCTGGGTTGAGCCCTGGCCTTGGGGGAGGGCTTGAAGATCTTGGGGCTCCACATGACCCCTGGAGACTTGATGGGGCTTGAACTGCACCCAGACCCTGTGTGCCTACGTCTGCGGGGGCTGCTTTCTGCAAGTAAATACAATCCTCACCTGATGCCTTTCTTGCTCTCTTTGTTTCACATTAAACAATAAAGTCTAAATTTAAAACATGTGGTAACAACTCAGTGCCAAATGTGTAATGAAACAAATAAAATTGTTTTCTGTGATTAATGGTAAATGAACATTGTTCAAGAATCAGAAGCAAATTATACAAGAATTCAATAGCTGAATTCTTCTCACTTTGGTTGTTTCTCATGAGCTCAATCTTGGCCATGGCCGCACACAGCTTCTTCTCCAAGCGATGGTTCACCTTCATCAGAGTTGTCTTCTCCTTCTTCAGACTGCTGATCTCACCTGCAAATACACATGGCACAGCATACAATTAGCGACCTGAATGTCCCCATGAGACTATGTGCTCAGGTGAGCTAAAAGTGTGTACTGCCTCTAAACCTCCTTTATCAAAATTGTGTGGGGATTTTTTAAATGTAATTCCTTCAATACTAATGCAGTTATGCTTCACAGAAGAAAATTAAAACTAAGGGAAATAATTCTGAAAATATTGAAGAAAGAGTTATTGTCTGGGAACTTTGCACGTCCTCTCAAAGTCCTCTATCACAATATGAAATAGCATTTGAGTTGTGCTTCAAACACAAAAATGACACTATGTTGTTATGCTATGGAAAATAAAAAACGCTTTATTATTTTACAGATTTTAAATGATGATTATCCATAAATGAACCAATATTTTTAACAATTTTCTTAGTCAGCAGTGTTATTTCACTTGTTTAAACATAATGTATTTTTTAAATCTATGACAATTATTATTTTAACAAGTCCCTTTAAAATAATATTTCCACTTTGCTTTTATTATTTGTAATAAGCTTTGATATGCCATGATAGTGACATTACCTCCCTTTGATATGCCATGATAGTGACATTACCTCCTTTGATATGCCATGATAGTGACATTACCTCCTTTATATATCGTTAACATTTGCAGAGGCTCTTAAAATGTGTAAGCCCTTGTACTACTAACTAAGTAGTTAAACAATGTTGGGTTGGGGTGTTTGCAAATGTAAATGATGTAAAAAAATTAATATATTAATCAGGTTGTAAACCTGTCATATTTAGAAGAATAAACAAAAAAACTGGTGATGGACTGATAAATCATTTGGTCAAATAATAATGACAGTGTAATGTTGTATCTATAACAATTGGACATATTCTTCAACAAAAACTGTACAGGTCATAATAAAAAAACAAAAACTTTCTTCCATAATGAAAACAAGTGATGTGTTTGAGAAACACTATGCCCCCTTTTGAGCGATTTTGACCCATATATTTGACCTTTGACCTGGAAGGATGACCTTGACCTTTCACCACTCAAAATGTGCAGCTCAATGAGATACACATGCATGCCAAATATCAAGTTGCTATCTTCAATATTGCACAAGTTATGACCAAGATTAAACTTTTGGGACAGAATGAAAGACAGACAGACAGACAGACAGACAGAATGACAGACAGAATGACAGACAGACAGACAGACAGACAGACAGACCAAAAACAATATACCCCCTCTTCTTCGAAGAAGGGGGCATAAAAATGTGGCATTGCATTGTTCTTAACAATTAATATATTAATTATAAATGCATTTCCTTGTTTATTCACTTAAATAGTCATGTTATTTGTTTTGTCTTATAAATGATTTTCATGATTGTATATGCATTTAAGTTAGGATTGAAGTCTCATTAATTATAGGTATACAGATCTTTTGTTATATGAATTGCAAAAATAAATTATTGTGTAGTCGACTATGTATAATTATTAATAATATGTTTTCTCCTACCGGATTTTACTTAATTTTAAACAGTTCAGAACCGACATAACTGACTATCTGTCTTTCAGATAACATATATTGGCTATAACCAGTAAATCACTAAATTGTGATGATGGTTGTGAGTTTTACAAACTACATATGCATATTTACAGATTTCAATACTATCATACTATGTCCAATCTATAAACAGAGGTTAACCACTTGGCCCCAATTCTTATTATCACTGTCTCTGACAAACAAACTCAGGCCAGTGTGATATCAAAGTCAGTGTTAAAGTCAGCCCATATCAGCCTGTGTGATATTGCATTCCGCACTTTATACACACATAGTATACTATTAGATAACAGTCTGTATGTTACAGAGGCAGTTTACAAAAGGGTAAGACATGTGACGTGTTTTTATGTAAAGCATTCATTTTTTGATCTGCACCAAAATTAAATATGACTTTAGTTTTATTTCATATATTTAATTTGTTTTGTGCATATTATTAAATATAAATATATTAGTCATTTTTTTATATACAAATTAAATAATGTTTTCGTATACATGTTGTTTTTGCTGATCTTTAACAATAAGAAAATCAAACATTTTTTATTGTTTTTGGCCTGGTTTATTGAAGGGATAATACATACATTTTGTTCAGAGGTAAATATTATTTCTACACAAACCTCAGACACTTACTGATTGTGTAAGGCTTTAACACCATTAAGGGCATCAACAAGCAATACTGGCTGGAACAGTTTGTTATGGAACCACCATGTCAATCAGGATTGACCATTCACCAGCTGTCAATCAAAGGAGCTCATAAAACAGGATCAAGCAATTAAAAATCAATTTTGAAACCCCGAAAGCATCGCCTTAGCGCCACCATTTTGTGCGGCAAACAAAGAGTGTAGCAGAATTGAAATAAACGTTGCATCTCAGATCTTGATGTTCATGCAAGTTGACTTAATTACACTGGTTTATATCTGCCTTATTAATATTGTTTCAACAAGAGGGAAAACATGAATATACGGAAAAATACATCAATCCTCTCTGAAATATTTTAAATAGTACAGCTGAGATTATAGTATGCCCTTGGGGCATAGATATACCACCTCATAAGTTTGTCACCATGGGTACTGACCATCCCATCATTTTGGTGAATTGGAAGCCACATGTCAACAATTGTCTCTAGAGGGACCTTGACGTTTTTAACTTGTGACACAAATTCCAAAAAGACACATGTTATTAAAGCAGAGAAGAACAAACATTTCATAAATGAAAAATATACTTCAAGTATCCCTTAAATTTATTTAAAATTTGTTAAATAACGCTCGATTGGTCATTTTCGGCTCAGGTATTACTAAAATGTATAAAAACATCCCCAGGAATTATAACGCTTAATTGGTCGCTGTCGGATAATTTTTTCAAATTAATTATGTTCATATTTATGTAAATATTTTGTAAAATGGCCTCTATATTATCGAAATGCATACTCAAAAAAGCAATTTGAGGCAGGTTTTGTTCAAAGAGAATTTTGTTTCGTATTCTGTAGCGCGTTTTACGACATCCGATTTGGGGCAAGAATAAAACTTGGGTACAGTCTTTATTGACCGGGTACGTTTTAGTATATTTAGTGTACCGGGGGTACATTAAAGTATACTTAAGAGTACCTGGGGTACATTCAAGTTGTACCCGAGCCGACAATGACAAATCGAGCTAAAATAACGGTGGTAGCTTATGACTGACAAAAACAACAAATTATCCACATAAGATCCCAACTAGGCTTAGTCATTGTCTAGATAAACATTCAGACCAAGCTTCATCAAGATTGGATGAAAAATGTGGCTAATAGATTTGTAACGAGCTAAAAAATGACGGTGTACACTTAACAGGGTGATCACATTAGCTCACTTTGGCCCTTCTTGCTAAGGTAAGCTAAAACATGCACCGACTTTAATCCTTCCCAAAGCTTCTACTAACTTTTGTATCTCTTGAGCTGAAAGATATACACTGCACTTATTTACACAGTATAATACATTGGGTACCATTAAAACTGAAATAGGCAGGCGATGCTGATATACATTTTTTTGCCTCGTATTTTGTTTTTCTTTAATTTTTGTGACCTCAATTGAGTCCCTGTGAAACCATATGATTAGGAACAATGTTTTTTTGTTGTGATTTTAGTACATGAAATGCGCAATACGCAGGTGTTAAAATATCCCAACTTATCATTGATTTATGACCTAAGAATTGTAAACCTGCACAATGCAGCTGATCCATGCCAGCTGGCAGGACTTCGCTTCCATTCCACCAAGTCAGTCAATATCCATGCCAACTGGCAGGACTTCCCTTCCATTCCACCAAGTCAGTCAATATTTATGCAAGCTGGCAGGACTTCCCTTCTATTCCACCAAGTCAGTCAATATCCATCACTGGCAGGACTTCCCTTCCATTCCACCAAGTCAGTCAATATCCATGCCAGCTGGCAGGACTTCCCTTCCATTCCACCAAGTCAGTCAATATCCATGCAAGCTGGCAGGACTTCCCTTCCATTCCACCAAGTCAGACAATATCCATGCCAGCTGGCAGGACTTCCCTTCCATTCCACCAAGTCAGTCGATATCAAACAGACAAACCAACATGTACAAAACCACAACCTCCTGGACAGGGTGTTAACATATATAATCTTATTCATTATTGTCTGATGAACATCCAATATATATAAGTTATATCTGCAGTGAAATCAATCACAAACAAACATTTCTTTAATTATTGACATTTTGGTTGAGAATCTGGCCTATTGCTCAAGAAAACGGTGATTTGACAGCCACATACGTATGTACTGCTCAATTCTCATACCGTTCAATATTCTTGTTTAACATGTATGTAAATAATATGGCAGTGGTCTAACCAGGTCAAGTAACTAGTTCACAAAGTGTCCCAGATAACACTGCTATCCCTCCTACCCGGCCTGTCCGACAGTCATACCCACATGTACACAGATACCCTACATGTAGATTACAGCTTATCACTACCAGTGTCACCCATTTATTGCTTAAATCTACCAATGGCTGGCAACTATCAAGGAGAAATAAATGCTTTCACACATAAAGGTAAGGTAAGTCTGAATCAATTAAAATAGGTATGATTTTTCAATGCATGATTCATTTGAACTATTACACTATCAACTATTTGTTGAGTTAATACATGTGTGCTAGGCATCTGTCTTCCTAGTACCCTGAACATACTTAAGTCAATATACTGACTTAACTTTGAGTTTTTTTTTCTCATATTTTGAGAGGAGTTCAACCGTCATGCTCAATTTGGTGTTCAGATATGGTTTTTAGAGTTTTGATTTTGACTAAAAAACTGAGTTTTAGGGCGAAATGTGCTTATTCTTTTAGCTGAGATTTGAGATTGTTCATGAGCTGACTGATCTTCTTAATACTCAGCAGAGTGGAGAATCAAATCTCATCTCATGAGTTAAGCTAAACAACTTGAGAATGTTCATGATACTGGTCCCAGCAAATGCAGATGAATGGATTAACGCACAAACTCAAACTTACTCATGTGGAATGCATATGAGCAAATATACTTGTAGGAGCACTTTGTACAACAGCGCTTTAAAATTTAAGAAAACATGATTGTGTGCTGTTAAGGCTGGATTTACTGACCTGTTTTGTTTCTCCCAGTTAAATGCCCACTTAAAACCATCAGTATAATGATCCTAGAACATGAAACCACTTACAACAGTATTTCCATGCAACAGTTATCATTTCTTCAAGCAACAAGTGCACACTAGAAGTAGCAGCTTAATAATACACACATTATTGTTGATTTCCTTACTGCCTAGGTTGAATACAGTTTTGGCATGATGTACGCAATTATTTTTTTAATAACCAGCATTACATAAGACTTTATTCATTAAATGGAAGACTACAATATTTAAGTGCAATTTCAATCGTTTGCTCATATTGTTTACTTTCTTTTTGAAATCTATGAAAATCATTAAAATTGTCACTTTACCAATATGTTAATAAGTTCCCACCAATCATGTTATATGGGATAAACGTCTAACATCGGCCGCATGTTGTTTTGCAGATTATGCAGTTCTGAAGTGAAGCCCACATTCAAGCAGAGTGTATGTGATCCCACAAGGATGTCCTCAGTATTGACACTGCTTTTACTGAGCCTAGCCCTCACATTGGGGACAACTCTAGCCCAGGATGAGGAGCCCCTGCTCAGAGTGCTGCCCCCTGGTATCGCTGTTACCCCTGGGGAAGAGGTCAGCCTCATCTGCTCACACTACCCAGAGGACCTGGAGGCTGACCTGGAGCTACAGTGGTACCTGCCAGACAGCGAGAACCCCATATCTGCCCAGGCAGTCGATGACATCACTGACAACACCACCCAGGTTGACAGTCTGCGATTCAGCAGCGAGAATGGGACTCTGACAATCACGAATGCCAGTTTATCGGATTCTGGAACGTATGTCTGCAGGAATGTCAACCAGACATTGGAGGTTGAGGCGGAGGTGGTAGTGTACGTGATGCCCTCCTATGTGACGGAGATCATGGTGGTACTGGCCATCAACGCTGTGCTGGTACTCGTCTTCCTGGGCTGCTACTGCTGGTCCATCATCAATGAGAGGAGGCAAAAAAAACAACAGCAGACAAGAGAAAAACTGGGACATAAACACTTGAGTAAAAACCGGACATAAGAAGTGACAGAGCTCTTTTTTGAATATATCGGCTTAATGTAAATCAAACATCATAACTCCCTGAGTACCACAAAACAATATGAAATGGAAACAAGTGACTTTGGTTAAAAGTCTAAGTGACTTACGCAATGTCAATTCACAAGTGAATCGGCGTGAAATATTTAAGTTCATGTTTTCATGTACTTTTCAAGTTCTTGTCAATCAGGCAAATCCATCTCTTGAACAGCATTGTAAGTTTCACATATCAATACAATGGAAAAAAATCACTTTAATGTATATTATGTTATATACATGGATTTCTTGATATACAAAGTGGACATAACACTTTTTGTTTAGCTTTAGTTATATGCTAAAATACTAGTAATAAGTGAAGTTACTGGTAAGTTTTAAGTTGTTATTACACACTTGTAAATTTAAGTACACTAGTATCATGAAACATGTGAAGAACAGTAAACTAATATGCAATATCATCATTTTCATAACAAAGATGAATGTAACATGATATTTGTTGTTATTCTAAATGAAAGCAATGGTAGGGGCAACTCATAGAAAAGAACAAGTGTGTCATTTACACAAATAGATATACCTGTTAATATTCATTAAAATCTTACATAATAAATAATTAAAAAAAACATGTGTAATTTATTTCAAGATATCCGTGATGTTGGCATCATTCCCTCGTGTCAACAAGATGGTGTTTCATGCAAACTATTTTGAAAATCTCTGAATGAAAGACAATATTATGCTTAAAGGCCCTATAAAGGTGACAAATACAATTATTATGCATATAAACTTGTCTAATTTTTACCAGATTTTAGTTACTCTTGCATAAAAATGCTAATAACACAGCTTAGGTGCAACGTTGTCAAGAATTATGGAAGATATACCCATTTCATAATTGGAAGAAATGTTTACAACTTTGCAACTAACGTGGTATGTAGCCTCAAAGCGGTGAAATATGCTAAAAATAGCCAAAAGAAAATTCAATTTTAATTCTATTTTAAACAACTTTTTACCAGCAGAAAGTAACTTATTAGATCACTACAAATGTTTTAACCATTTAGAAGAGACCTACTTTGTGAGTGATACCGGAAAACGTTGAAAATCAACGATATATTTTTGGTGACCTGAGTCACTTTCACTTTCCCGAGTAAACAGCGATGTAAATAAACTGATTGTTTGTAAACACAATTGACTTGGAGGACACTGTATTTTGAGCTCAAAACAAGTTGTATTGCTCATTTTTTATGGTAATGTCCAATAGCATATATATATATTTTTTTTTGATAACCTTTATAAATAAAATATGGAAAGAAACAAAAAAATCGGTAAATAATTATGGATCGTCACTTTTATAGGGCCTTTAAACAAGAAGATTCATGTCAACTTGCTTTCTTACACCATGTTTATCATTTCTGCCAAGTTACTTGTAATTCCTTCCATTTTGGTCATAATTCCTCTAACAGAGTCTGAAGTATAGATCTCTTATAGTTTTTAACATTTGATATTGAACTGTGACCCTGACCTTTGGTCTAGTGACCTGGTTATTTAGAACAACATTCTGTCTTTGCTAGCACTGTAAGGTTATCTGAAGATCCATCTTTGCCAGACAATGACAAACATGGACTTAGGCCAAACTTCATAGGATTGATTTCATTCACTTCACATTGAATCATGACCCTAACCTGTGACCTATTTATGCATTGTGTGCATCATGCACCTCAATATGCTTATCACTCTCATCAGTCTTGCTGGACAAAGTTGTGTTCTGGACAAGTTTGTCCTCCTGCCCCTAAAGAAATTTTCCGTTATCCATCTTGTTTCTCTGTATCTTGTGTCTCTGTTTGTTAATGAGATTTGTCAATGTTTTAACAGTATTTCAGTCGTATTAAGGGTGTCATAGATAATCTACTCCCACTTTTCCTGGGCAAGATTATCTTAGTGGTGTATCGGTACTATATGATCATCCATACATACAATGGTTTATGGCCCTTGATTAATATGGAATTGGCCAAATTAATGTTGTCTGCTCTTGAAATCAATGCTAGACTGTTAATCTGCTTTTTGTTGGTTCAAATCCAGTCTCATGATGATCCGATTTAAACAGTGTGAGTAAGAGAGCCAACAATGTATAATTTGACCATTTTTTGTTATTATTAAAGGGCTATTATTCACAAGTGCTTTGATTGATCTGGATGTTTATTTAACTTGGCCGAGACATGTCCACAAAATTGATCACAAGTTTCATGATGATCTGATTAAAAAAAATTGTGTTAGAGAGTGGACAAGGTTAATTTTGCCATTTAAAAAAAAATAAAAAAATCATGGGCCATAATTCAGAAGTGCTTCGGGCCATCTGGATGGTTATATAAACTTGGCTGAGATATAATGCCCATAAACATTGTGAACAAATTTCATGATGATCTTTTTCAAATTGTTTGATTTAGAGAGCCAACAAGGCCAATTTAGCCATTTTTTATCATTCAAGGGCCATAATTAGGAAATGCTTCAAGCTGGC
This sequence comes from Dreissena rostriformis, assembly GCA_007657795.1. Classification (NCBI taxonomy): domain Eukaryota; kingdom Metazoa; phylum Mollusca; class Bivalvia; order Myida; family Dreissenidae; genus Dreissena; species Dreissena rostriformis. The sequence goes on from VMBQ01004926.1 coordinate 51,352, forward strand.
TAGTTATTAAGCTTGACCAAGATATTTTGTCAACAAACATTATCACAACGTTTCATGATGATCATATTTAAACTGTTCAAGTTAATGAGGTAACATTGTTCTCCTGGACACCACCTGCCCGCCCTGACCCATCACAGTGGTTCACATGTTTTTTTACACAGGATATAATAAAGTTTGGTTTAGCTGATATACCCCTTAAATATTTTATTAGACCTGCACACACAGAATTGTTCACTATATGTTTCAATACATCAGCCTGATCAAAGTGCACATGACTGTGAGCCCACTACAACCAACAATGCATCATTGAGAGATTGAACCTGTCCAAGGTCCATGTGTCATCATGTGTAAGTGAAGACAAGCAGATTGTATAACTACATGTAGTTCAACTATTGTAACATGTAAAGTAAGGTAACAAGTACGCTAAGAAATAACCTCAACATATTTCGACACACTTGAACATGTAGACAGTCACTGGGATATAAACTTCTGTGTCTAAATATTTATGAAAAGATATTTAGTCAGTAATACGAATATAAAATCAACAAAATGATGGTATTTTTTTTTTAAAGTAATTAAAAATAACACATATCAATAATTAGTAACAAATTGACGTCAGGACCTGTCAGTTATTTGGTTTACTGGGTCAATATAGTTATATTGGTCCCGAGCCGATTTCTGAAGAATCCGAATGCTCAAAATGGTGTCAAACTTCGTCAACAATGATAAATAAAATTAACAAAAAATGTACGTCCTCGGTACATCATAAATTGCATAATTAGTTGTGAAAATAAAATTACAATAATCAATAAATGAAACAAGTACATGTACTTTAAACATGTTTCTAAGCTTCATGTAGGAGAGTTATTTAGTTTATTTCAATATTATGCTTATGTTTTTATTTTATTTTTTTATTATATGACGATTTTCTTTTAAAATCATTATTTCGCCAAACTGTTAATAAGTTCTATGGCCATTCTATGCAAAATGCATTTGTGAGTGATTTAAAACAAAACTATACAATACAGAGCTATGTCAAGCAAATCAATGAACTCAGAAAGTTAACCTTTCTTGAATATTGTGAATTTAAATTTGCATATGATAAACTTTTAGCTAAATACACAGAACACAAACACTATTCCAAGCTTCCTATTGATATGGTGTCAGCCTTGCAATACAGAATGTTTACTCACTACTTTGGCCAATTTGAATGAGCTCTGGTAAACACCATGTATCCATACTAACCAGGAAACAGACCAGTTTGTGTTTTAATTAAATTGAATTTCAGTGCATTAAGCTTATATATTATAAGCAGGTATATTTAAACTAAAGAGATCTTGATTCAAGGGAAATAACTACTGGATGATTACTTACTTTTGTATTCTTTTGCTTCCCCTTTCTCCAGTTTGCTGAAATGACGTATATAATAGTTACAGTATCATTACATCTTAAAAATGTTATGACTCTTTGAAATAGGTAAGGAAACAAGTTTTCCACAATGAAAATCAAAACGGTCTTGTAGCATAAATATCTATTAGAAATAAATATGGAAAGCCTTTCTATTAAAGTAATGCACATTAAAAGGCTGACAAGAAACATGGCAATTCAAATCAACCAAGTTTCAACATTTTTCTTAATAATTTACATTAATTTAAATTATTTGCAATCCAAAGCTAACAGCAAACTTGACCTAACTGACCAAACCTGGAATCCTATCCAGGTATTCATGCAATCTACTTACCCACGAACAAAATTTAATCCCAAATATAGTATTTTAGCAGAAACTGTTTTTTTTTATATATTAACAGTTAAATTGACTGGCCCCAAATGCAATGATAAGCTAGGTCTGTATGTAAACTACTTAAACACACAATTTAAGTGCACTTCCTCCATCCAAACTAAAGTTATTGAGACGAAACCGTTTTTTTTATAGAAGACTGACTCAAAATGCAATCAAAATTGAGTCATAAATAAGGCCCCTTGAGTGGTAACAGGTTTTTAAATGATTTGATCTGGTGAACTATTTTTAGACACAGACCCGGATTCACACTCGGCCAAGATATTGTCAACATAAATGTTCTGACCAAGTTTCATCAAGATTAAATCATAAATGTGTCCTTTATGGCGGTTACAAGATTTTTCTAAGATTTGACCTTGTAACCAAGTTTTTAGAGACATGTGACCCATATTATAACTCAGGCTAGAGATTTTCAAGATAAACATTCTGACCAAGAGTCAACAAACTTAAAGTTGAGGACAGAAAACGCATGACGTCTGACATAGGGCGATCACAATAACTCATAATAAGCACTTTGTGAGCTAAAAAAATTACCAATACTCAGAATACAAGAGGGCCATGATGGCCCTGTATCGATCCACTGGTTTTGTATGCGAAAAAAGCGTGCAATGCGCATGGGTTGAAATGTACTCAAGCATGTGACTTTCTCTTTCTATCCCTCGTCCCACTGGGCGCTTAAAGTTAGAAGGGTGAGCATTTTTATATATGCAAAACGTTACTACGGTGTTAACTAAACAGACTAAAAAGCCCGGGAATTGTCGCACAGGTCCTTTGCTTAAAACGTAAGTACATTTATCTCTCCAAAAGATATTGTCGTTCTTTCTATTTCACATATTTTTAGATGCTGAAGATCAAATCTACGCATTTTCTACAAGATTTATAAAAGTTCCTAAAAAAACGACTTCCTGTGGCCATGTTTTTTGACGATTCAAATTTTCTTGAACAACTTTTTAATAGGAGCCTTCAAGGGATAAATTTAGCATAATTGCTGCTTCATTGTATAACTTTGTTTTATGATCATATACATGTATACATTGTATGTCTTATATTGAAAAAACAATCTGAAAAAAAAAAAGGAAAAAAAAAAAAAAAAAAAAAAAAAAAAAAAAAAAAAAAAAATAGGTCCCAGGGGCATAATTTGAACAAACTTGGTAGAGAACTATAAGATGTCACTACATACCAAATTTGGTAGCCCTAGGCCCAATGGTTATGGACAAGAAGATTTTAAAAGTTTGCACAAAAGAGGCTTTATATAAGCATATGTTCAGTTTTGTGACCCCTGGGGCAGGGTCAAATTTGAGCCCAGGGGAATAATTTGAACAAATTTGGTAGAGGACTATTAGATGTTACTACATACCAAATTTAGTAGCCCTAGGCTCTATAATCATGAACAAAAAGATTTTTAAAGTTTGCACAAAATAGGCCTTATTTAAGCATATGTCCATTTTTGTGACCCCCGGGGCAGGGTCAAATTTGACCCCAGGGGCATAATTTGAAAAAACTTGGTAGAGAACTTTAAGATTTTAATACATACCAAATTTGGTAGCCCTAGGCCCAATGGTTATGGACGAGAAGATTTTTAAAGTTTGCACAAAATAGCCCCAATTTAAGCATATGTTCAATTTTGTGACCCCTGGGGAACGGTCAAATTTGATCCCAGGGTCTTAATTTGAACAAACTTGGTAGAGGACTATTAGATGTCACTACATACCAAATTTGGTAACCCTATGCCATACGGTTATGGACAAGAAGATTTTTAAAGTTTGCACAAAATAGGCCTTATTTAAGCGTATGTTCATTTTTGTGACCCCCGGGGCAGGGTCAAATTTGACCCCAGGGGCATAATTTGAACAAACTAAGTAGAGAACTATTAGATGTCACTACATACCGAATTTGGTAGCCCTAGGCCCTATGGTTATGGACAAGAAGATTTTTAAAGTTTGCACAAAATAGGCTTTATATAAGCATATGTTCATTTTTGTGACCCCTGGGGCAGGGTCAAATTTGACCCCAGGGGCATAATTTAAAGAAATTTGGTAGAGGACTATTAGATGTCACTACATACCAAATTTGGTAGCCCTATGCCATACGGTTATGGACAAGAAGATTTTTAAAGTTTGCACAAAATAGGCCTTATTTAAGCGTATGTTCATTTTTGTGACCCCCGGGGCAGGGTCAAATTTGACCCCAGGGGCATAATTTGAACAAACTAAGTAGAGAACTATTAGATGTCACTACATACCGAATTTGGTAGCCCTAGGCCCTATGGTTATGGACAAGAAGATTTTTAAAGTTTGCACAAAATAGGCTTTATATAAGCATATGTTCATTTTTGTGACCCCTGGGGCAGGGTCAAATTTGACCCCAGGGGCATAATTTAAAGAAATTTGGTAGAGGACTATTAGATGTCACTACATACCAAATTTGGTAGCCCTATGCCATACGGTTATGGACAAGAAGATTTTTAAAGTTTGCACAAAATAGGCCTTATTTAAGCGTATGTTCATTTTTGTGACCCCCGGGGCAGGGTCAAATTTGACCCCAGGGGCATAATTTGAACAAACTAAGTAGAGAACTATTAGATGTCACTACATACCGAATTTGGTAGCCCTAGGCCCTACGGTTATGGACAAGAAGATTTTTAAAGTTTGCACAAAATAGGCTTTATATAAGCATATGTTCATTTTTGTGACCCCTGGGGCAGGGTCAAATTTGACCCCAGGGGCATAATTTAAAGAAATTTGGTAGAGGACTATTAGATGTCACTACATACCAAATTTAGTAGCCCTATGCCATACGGTTATGGACAAGAAGATTTTTAAAGTTTGCACAAAATAGGCCTTATTTAAGCGTATGTTCATTTTTGTGACCCCCGGGGCAGGGTCAAATTTGACCCCAGGGGCATAATTTGAACAAACTAAGTAGAGAACTATTAGATGTCACTACATACCGAATTTGGTAGCCCTAGGCCCTACGGTTATGGACAAGAAGATTTTTAAAGTTTGCACAAAATAGGTCTTATTTAAGCGTATGTTCATTTTTGTGACCCCTGGGGCAGGGTCAAATTTGACCCCAGGGGCATAATTTGAACAAACTAAGTAGAGAACTATTAGATGTCACTACATACCGAATTTGGTAGCCCTAGGCCCTACGGTTAAGGACAAGAAGATTTTTAAAGTTTGCACAAAATAGGCTTTATATAAGCATATGTTCATTTTTGTGACCCCCGGGGCAGGGTCAAATTTGACCCCAGGGGCATATATTGAAGAAATTTGGTAGAGGACTATTAGATGTCACTACATACCAAATTTGGTAGCCCTAGGCCCAATGGTAGTGGACAAGAAGATTTTTAAAGTTTTCAGAAAATAGGCCTTATATAAGCAAATTTTCAATTTTGTGACCCCCAGGGCAGGGTCAAATTTGACCCCAGGGGCAAAATTTGAACAAACTTGAAAGAAGTTCACCCCAGGAACATTCCTGAGAAATTTAATCAGAATTGGACCAGAAGTTTAGGAGAAGAAGATGTTTGAAGAAAAAGTTAACGAACGCACGCACGAATGACACAGGACCATGACATAAGCCCCGCTGGCCTCTGGCCAGTGGAGCTAATAAGACAGAGAGAGGATGCAGGGAGGCAGTATTTCCATCTCTCACGTACCCTGACTCCAAACACTTGATTCTGGCCACATGTTCCTTCCTCTCTGCCTGCAGTCGTTCCAGGTCCACAGAGTTGGCCCGTGTCAGGTTGTCATACTGTCGGTTCACTCCCTGTAACAACACATATACATTGAACGACAGAGGGGAAAAATACGTCTTGGGGAAAGGGTGGTCTCAAAGAAGGAAAAAGCCTGCCTCGTTTAAATACTCAATTAGACCTTTATGGAGTAAATGAAGCACAGTCAAAGCATCACAGACAGTGATAGTTTCTGTTTGTGCTGACATATTGGCTACCAAGTTTGGTAAAGATGTGATTAAGATCATTATAGCCTAGGTAAGGGCGTGTGGCGGCTTTTGCTTTTGAAAAGGGCCGCGCTTCAAAACAGTGGAGGGATGCAGCGCTGCACAAACAAGGCCTGGGCACCACACTACATACAGTATTGGCCCATGTAAGGTCCTCATACTGCTGGTTTCACTCCCTGTCACAACACATTAAGTAGGACTGTAGCCAACACTGAATTGCAAGATATATGTTCATGATGATCTGAGCCTGGCAATTTCATAAAAGTTTTCTTCGTTAATGTTCTATTTAAGTCTCTATCTAAGATGTGACTTCCAAGATGTGGTCAATTTTGACCTCAGAGACATAACTTGAACAATCTTTGTAGAGGGGTGTTAAAAAGGTTCATGCCATTATCCTAGAGGTTTACAATTAGAAGGCTTTCACTTCTATTCCATATCCTGTTTGATAAGGTTCATACTGCATTGTTTGGTTTGGACACATACCTCCAAGGACAGTATCCTGTCAGACAAAGTCTGTACTTCACAGGTCCGCTCTGACAGCTGCTTCTCTAAGGATATTTTGTTCTGGAAGAACAAGATTGGAACCATTCATATACATTCTGTTGCTATGTGTCAGGATAATCAGATTTGTTGACAATACTTATTGATAACCACAGAACATGTTCAATGTAAGCATACACTCAAAAGGAATTCAACCAGCAAATATTTGTCAACAAGAGGGCCATCAGGCCCTAAGGCGCTCACCTGAGAGCAAAAGGAACTAGACTTTTCTGAAAAAATGCAAGCTGATTCATGAAGATTGGACCAAAAAAGTGACTTTTAATTTTTTTTTTTTTTTATATTTGACCTNACAATAAATGTGACCTCTAGAGTGTTAACAAGGAAAATGTTGACGCCGCACGACACACGACGGACAAAAGGCGATCACAAAAGCTCACCATGAGCACTTTGTGCTCAGGTGAGCTAAAAATACATGAAATGATTGCTCTGTTTGTGATCTCTAAACTTAATTAAATGACTTTATTTATAGGTTATGTCTAAACTACGTGAAATGATTAACTCTGTAGGGGACAAAGATGTAACAGGCTTACCGCACCATGAACACGAACTAACAAGTCCATATAAACACTTATTCAAGTTTACACAAAATGTTGCTGTAAGCAAATGCCTCTTTTAAAAACGATGTTTAGATTAAATTCAACCATGTGTCAGACTACTTATGACAAATCACTGGAGTGTTCTTGTATTACCTGTCTCAGTGGCTCGGTGTCCAGCAGAGCTGCTTTCAACTGGGTCTCTAGTATCTCAGTCTGCCTGCAAACAACAACTCATTGAGATGTACTGCCTTGAACATATAGCTGATATTAATTGATTAGAAGATTTAGAAGACTTAAAACAGTATTGCAGGCAACACCAATTAACCCTACAGACAAAATATCACTTAATAAGTGTGAAATAACATCATACAGCAATTTATCATGAATAACATTTCATAATCCAAATAAAAATTAATGAGATGTTAGATTGACCTTTTTTACCTTGACGAAAAGTTTACAAGAGCTGTCAAAATACAGGTTGCTCCACTTTTCTTCTACTTTGATAGTAAATTGCCTGTCAGTGGCCCCCAAAGAATATTTTAAGAATACAATTAAACATCTATTGAAGAAACAGTATATGTAAAATTAACTTGTAAGTATTTTGATGTACTTTTGCGCCTGGGGCTTCAATAAAGGAGGACCAGGAGTGTGCCCAAGCACTCCTACCTAATTAACTTAATTAACTTACAAAAGTTAGAGCCAATTTAAATAGCTGAAAATTTAGGCAAAAAAGTTTTGTACTTAAAGATATTTAACTTTGGTGTGGTCTTATGCTGTGGGGGGAAACCAGAGTACCAGGAGAAAACCCCACCTGTCTGGAATGTCATTTACTATATATTACTGCTTGTACCTGTTTTTAAATGTTATATTATATTAAGTACTGGAAGTAACTTCAACCTTGGAAAAACTTTTATAACAAAAATCATCAAATATAATGCCAACATCAATGAACAAGTTTGCTTCATTAATGTTCCAGAATTATGTTATTAAACAAATGTACATCTGCAAAAGAAAAAGAGAATTTAAAACATCTGAAGGTCAAAGATCTCATTTCAAATCAACAATTTCATATTTCAATATTTAAGAATGCTCCTGTTTTTACCTGCTCTTATACTGGTTCTATTGGTCTTTGTGACAGTTTTTCAAATTACATGTATTGGTCATTGTGGCAGTTTGTCCCAGTTTTTGTGATTGATTATTCAACATCGTGACCCAAAATCTGATAATTTCCCCCCTAAAACTTCAAATTTCAGTACAAACATCATTTGTAATACTTAGAGGTGTCCATTTTGTACTCTGACCCGTTTGGCCCCAATGTTCTTAAATCACTATTTAATACTGACAAACGCTGGCCACTTGCGTTTGACTCAAAGTATATTTTCATAAAGGATTTTTGAGACAATCATTAACAAAATCGCCACTTTCGCAAATTTGTCACAAATCGGGACAATGGGGATCAACAGAGAAACCCTTGTTACCACCAACCAAGCTCAGATATGTTCAGGAAGCAGGTATCAAACCCAGGTCACAGAGGTGAGAAGCGCGTATACCAACCACAGCACTAACCTCACAGCCAACAAATTAGCTTGTAAAATTTAATATTACTTTCAGCATAAGTTACTGGTATGACACTTAACAATTGTGTGAGATTTCAATGCAATTTCTGTGAGGGCTGTGCCATGCAAGCTAGACTCTTAATTTTATGTGGTAAAAAGGGGGGGGGGCAGATTGGGAAGTCAGTGACTTCATATAAGGATTTTAACACTAGTGTGAAATTTCAATACAGGACTGATTATAGTTACAAACAAAACTTACTGTAACTAGTTCAATTTCAAACAAGAGCTGTCACAAGACAGCATGCTGGACTGTTCTTTACAGTATCTTCAGTACTTTTGTAAAAATTGGCAGGATCCATTTTTGCAGATATACAGATGGATGTCAAAACTTAAGTCCCTACAGGTATCTAAAAATTTTCTTCTTTTTAAATATCTAGAAATTCAATCTGTTTCATAGTTTTACTCTAACTGTGAAGTCTCTTGTTTACATAGTTATTAATTGTACCAGGAAAGCCCCAACTCAAGACCCCAAGTACCTTTGAAATCTGTCTCCTCTTTTGATGGCCTCATCTGTTTTCTTGCACTGAATGTCATGCTGTGGACTAATGTTAAGGGCAACTATAAACATGACTTTAAACATCAACAAACATTTTTGATTCACACAAGAAACAATTTTTAATTCAAATGTTTTTATGGTACAAATGATCTCTTGTTTGTATTTTTTATGGTGGAAATGTGACAAATATGCACCCATTAATTCTTACCATGTCATTACAAAACAATGATACTAAATTAGATAAATAACAATGTTTTTATGAAATTCTAAAAATCTCTCCTTTTATTGTTTAAATTCCATGCTTGAAAGAACCCACAACCTTCACTTGAAGCTTAAACAAAAGACCCAAATGGAGAATGTTTCTATGTTAAAGAATGAAACATCCCTCTCAGGTTGAAAAAGGATATCATCACACTTTGACTTGTACTTCTTGATCAGCAAGCTGAAATGAAAATATAAAAACAAGTGATGTGTTTGTGAAACACTATGTCCCCTTTTGAACGATTTTGACCCATATATTTGACCTTGAAGGATGACCTTGACCTTTCACCACTCAAAATGTGCAGCTCCATGAGATACACATGCATGCCAAATATCAAGTTGCTATCTTCAATATTGCAAAAGTTATGGCCAAATGTTAAAGTTTGTGCAAACCAACAAAGCAACAAACCAACAGACAGGGCAAAAACAATATGTCTCCCAGTATAGACTGGGGGACATAATAAACTGAATGCGGATTAGTTCAAGTCCAAACAGACTTTTTTTAACTACTATATTTGTAAGAGTTTCTACACTAAGTTACAGAACAATATAAAACAATACAACAGTTTATCTTGCTTCTTGCCCTTTTAGCCATGATGCAAATTTAACTTGTGGAGATTACAAAAAGCTCTCATTTTTAATTTAAAGTTTTTGTATGACTGATAATGTCAGCTCTGGAAAGGCTGCACTCTATGACTGACAATGTCAGCTATGTGAAAGGCTGCACTATATGACTGACAATGTCAGCTATGTGAAAGGCTGCACTATATGACAGACAATGTCAGCTATTTGAAAGGCTGCACTATATGACTGGCAATATCAGCTATGTGAAAGACTACACTCTATGACTGACAATGTCAGCTATGTGAAAGGCTGCACCATATGACTCATAATGTCAGCTATGTGAAAGGCTGCACTATTTGACTGACAATGTCAGCTATGTGAAAGGCTGCACTATATGAATGACAATATCAGCTATGTGAAAGACTGCACTATATGACTGACAATGTCAGCTATGTGAAAGGCTGCACTATATGATTGATAAAATAAGCTATGTGAAAGGCTGCACTCTATGACTGACAATGTCAGCTATGTGAAAGGCTGCACTATATGACTGACAATGTCAGCTATGTGAAAGGCTGCACTATATGACTGGCAATATCAGCTATGTAAAAGACTGCACTCTATGACTGACAATGTCAGCTTTGTTAAAGGCTGCACCATATGACTGACAATGTCAGCTATGTGAAAGGCTGCACTATATGACCGACAATGTCAGCTATGTGAAAGGCTGCACTCTATGAATGACAATATCAGCTATGTGAAAGGCTGCACTATATGACTGACAATGTCAGCTATGTGAAAGGCTGCACTATAAGACTGACAATGTCAGCTATGTGAAAGGCTGCACTATATGACTGACAATGTCAGCTATGTGAAAGGCTGCACAATATGACTGACAATGCCAGCTATGTGAAAGGCTGCACTATATGACTGACAATGTCAGCTATGTGAAAGGCTGCACTATATGACTGATAATGTCAGCTATGTGAAAAGCTGCACTATATGATTGACGATGTCAGCTATGTGGAAGGCTGCACTATATGACTGACAATGTCAGCTATGTGAAAGGCTGCACTATTTGACTGATAATGTCAGCTTTGTGAAAGGCTGCACTCTATGACTGACAATGTCAGCAATGTGAAAGGCTGCACTATATGACTCACAATGTCAGCTATGTGAAAGGCTGCACTATATGATTGATAAAATAAGCTATGTGAAAGGCTGCACTCTATGACTGACAATGTCAGCTATGTGAAAGGCTGCACTATATGACTGACAATGTCAGCTATGTGAAAGGCTGCACTATATGACTGACAATGTCAGCTATGTGAAAGGCTGCACTATATGACTGACAATGTCAGCTATGTGAAAGGCTGCACTATATGACTGACAATGTCAGCTATGTGAAAGGCTGCACTATATGACTGACAATGTCAGCTATGTGAAAGGCTGCACTATATGACTGACAATGTCAGCTATGTGAAAGGCTGCACTATATGACTGACAATGTCAGCTATGTGAAAGGCTGCACTATATGACTGACAATGTCAGCTATGTGAAAGGCTGCACTATATGACTGACAATGTCAGCTATGTGAAAGGCTGCACTATATGACTGACAATGTCAGCTATGTGAAAGGCTGCACTATATGACTGACAATGTCAGCTATGTGAAAGGCTGCACTATATGACTGACAATGTCAGCTATGTGAAAGGCTGCACTATATGACTGACAATGTCAGCTATGTGAAAGGCTGCACTATATGACTGACAATGTCAGCTATGTGAAAGGCTGCACTATATGACTGACAATGTCAGCTATGTGAAAGGCTGCACTATATGACTGACAATGTCAGCTATGTGAAAGGCTGCACTATATGACTGACAATGTCAGCTATGTGAAAGGCTGCACTATATGACTGACAATGTCAGCTATGTGAAAGGCTGCACTATATGACTGACAATGTCAGCTATGTGAAAGGCTGCACTATATGACTGACAATGTCAGCTATGTGAAAGGCTGCACTATATGACTGACAATGTCAGCTATGTGAAAGGCTGCACTATATGACTGACAATGTCAGCTATGTGAAAGGCTGCACTATATGACTGACAATGTCAGCTATGTGAAAGGCTGCACTATATGACTGACAATGTCAGCTATGTGAAAGGCTGCACTATATGACTGACAATATCAGCTATGTGAAAGGCTGCAATCTATGACTGACAATATTAGCCACATGAAAGGCTGCATTATTTGACTAACAATGTCAGCTATGTGAAGGCTGCACTAAATAAATGACAATGTCAGCAATGTGAAAGGCTGCACTATATGACTGACAATATCAGCTATGCGAAAGGCTGCACTCTATGACTGACAATATCAGCTATGTGAAGGCTGCACTGTATGACTGATAATGTCAGCTATGTGAAAGGCTGCACTATATGACTGACAATATCAGCTATGTGAAAGACTGCACTATATGACTGACAATGTCAGCTATGTGAAATGCTGCACTATATGACTGACAATGTCAGCTATATGAAAGGCTGCACTCTATGACTGACAATGTCAGCTATGTGAAAGGCTGCACTATATGACTGACAATATCAGCCACATGAAAGGCTGCACTATATGACTGACAATGTCAGCTATGTGAAAGGCTGCACTATATGACTGACAATATAAGCTGTGTGAAAGGCTGCACTATATGGCTGACAATGTAGGCTATATGAAAGGCTGCACTATATGACTGCCAATATCAGCTATATGAAAGGCTGCACTCTATGACTGACAATGTCAGCTATGTGAAAGGCTTTACTATATGACTGACAATATCAGCTTTGTGAAAGGCTGCACTATATTACTGTCAATATCAGCTATGTGAAAGGCTGCACTATATGACTGACAATGTCAGCTATATGAAAGGCTGCACTATATGACTGACAATGTCAGCTTTGTGAAAGGCTGCACTATATGACTGACAATGTAAGCTTTGTGAAAGGCTGCACAATATGACTGCCAATATCAGCTATGTGAAAGGCTGCACTCTATGAATGACAATATCAGCTTTGTGAAAGGCTGCACTCTTATTGATAAAATAAGCTATGTAAAAGGCTGCACTATATGACTGACAATATCAGTAATGTGAAAGGCTGCACTATATGACTGACAATGTCAGCTATGTGAAAGGCTGCATTATATGACTGACAATGTCAGCTATGTGAAAGGCTGTACTATATGACTGACAATGTCAGCTATGTGAAAGGCTGCACTCTATGATTGACGATGTCAGCTATGTGAAAGGCTGCACTATATGACTGACAATATCAGCTATGTGAAAGGCTGCACTATATGACTGGCAATGTCAGCTGTGTTAAAGGTTGTACTACATGACTGACAATGTCAGCTATGTGAAAGGCTGGGCTATTCTGCTTACTCTGTAGAGATGATTTTCTGTTTCAGTTTCTGGAAGTTCTGTACCTGCTCCTCTCTGACTTGAGTCAGTTGCTGAAAAGAATAATAATAAGTCAGTGTGCAAATGGCCTTTATCAAGAAACAAGTGCATGGCCAAGAGCAGATAACATTAATTTGCCAAATTTGGGATAATTTTAGGGCCAAAATTCTTAAGTGCATCATGCATCTGGCTGGTTATCGAACTTGGCCAAGATTTTATGCCCATTAAAATTATCACAAAGTTTCATGATGATACAGTTTTAAATGTTCCAGTTATTGAGCAGATGTCATTCTTATTGACGCCGCCCGCCCGCCACAGGTGTTCCCATAATAAGCCTTGTACAGGCGCCTTTAAATGAACCAAAATGATTTTTACTTGTCCGAGGCCTCGGGCAAGTGGACCGCTTTAAATAAATACAGTATAAATATAGATATAAAGGAGGTGAGCCTAATTAAGCAGGAGACCTGTTTGAGGGCCTGACAACTGGTGCACCAGTCTGGGGCCTCGGCTGACAGATCAGGGGCCACCACCTCCTCCATGTCCTCCAGCAAACTCTCCATCCTTACGAGTAGCACCACAATACAGCCATACCAGTCAGTACTTTCTGCAATGTTCGAGAAATATCAACATTTACATGACAGACAAACTTCATGGCAGGTTTATGGGCCTTGGCTAATGACCTTAAATAAAAACAAAGGTCGTGAAAAGACATGAATTACGTTTTAATTGAATATATTTCAAAAAAATAAAGTGTGTTTTTTAAATCAAATATAGGGCCAAAACACTGCCCATTCCCAATCTCAAAAAGTATAGATTTTTCGACATATTAGCAAATTTGCCAAAAAATTCCCGATTGGAGGTTTGCAAAAAATATTTATGTTTTTCAATCAAAAAATTTAATTCAACTCCCTATTCACCTCTATGAGTAGAACCATAGCAATTGTAATTTTGAAAACTCTTGTGATCTAAATTGTTATGCATTTTTAAGCAAGAAAACCCTACTTAATTTGCCAAGGTACATGAAAACAACATGATTTTTTCCCAATCCGAAAGGCCCCTCCCCCTTTCCTGAAATGGTGAAAAAACATCACTGTCATTCAGTGTCTATTCTAGACCCGGCAATGGAGTGATTCGTGCTTTTTTCCAAAGCTCGCTCACATTTTCAGCATGTGTGCCAGAAAATTCACGCACTTGATATCCTTGTATTAATCTTAAAAGCTTCTAAATTCCGCTTCAGGTGTTTTTTGACAGAAACACCGGACGTCAAAGGAAATTAATTCTTTGAAGAGCCACTTAATGAAATTTTAAGTTTTTATTTAAATGGACAGGTGGATTAATACAAAATAAGAAATTTGTTTGGAAAATCAGGATATACGGCTCACAAATGCTTACGGAAGAAAATAGCTGATGATTTCGCAAGCGATGTAGAAGAGGATGACTGATTTCTTCATTGCAATACAAAAAAAAAGGTTTTACATTTAATTACAGTTAACATAGTATTTTGTTGACCTGACAGTATGCATAATGTTTAAACTTTAAGGTCAAACAATTTAAACAAAAACGTATAGAAATGGTATTTGATAATTGCCCCCCCCCCCCCCCCCC
>VMBQ01004927.1:0-40073 GCA_007657795.1 Dreissena rostriformis
GCTGCAATGTACATCGTCACGCCATACGCATGTAAAGCGTGTGTGTAATGATTTTTCCCATTTTATTGCTTACCCGACGCTTACGCCAGCAACATCTTTTGCTCATGTATTTTCCATTAAAAAGCACGAAAATTAGCGTGGGTGTATACACTGTCAAAGAAAAACTTTGTAGCGAAGCAGCGATTTTTTTCCTTCTTTGTAAAGTACTGGAAATCGGCACTTTCCCAATCTCGGAAAAATTACAAATTTCCCAATTGAAGTTTTTTTGTTTTTTTTTTTATAAAGAAAATGCAACTGTTATGTTAATTTACTTATGCAACTCTATGGCTAGAACCTTAGGAAATATAATATTGACAACTTGACATCAGTTATTCTCAAAATTCCCAAATCCAAAGCCATGGGCTATCTTCCCAAAAAGGGAAAAAAAAAAACCTGGGTGTTGTGAAAACACGCTTAGCGGTTCAACTGACCTATGTGTAGTCTGCGATGTTTCAACAAAAGGAATTAAAATGTGCGAAAGCGACGCTTTGCGGATAAGGGAGCGTGTTTGTCAAAATCGTCGATACCATGTGTATCCTTGGAGATTTATGAGATTCTACGCTGGATTATAGTGTGCAATCGATAATTGGCTATCGGAAAAGGGTAAAAAAGTTTAGGGTCGGCATGGCCAATAATAACTTTAGGGTCGACGCATTTTCCTAGGTAGGGTCGGATGACATGAACCACAACATTTTTTTTTATGCCTTATGATTTGAGCATTTTGTATTATTTCATTATTTTACTGAGCAGAATAAGATATAATGGTCGGAACAAGTTGCTTTTTGGTCAGGACAAGTGAAATTTTGGTCTACTTGACCGACCGGACAAGTGGCCTCAAAAGTTCATGTCGAGCCCTGTAAATGTTGTTATTGTTTAAAATAATACGTTCAAATAGACTTAATGGAGAAAATATGTGAAATCCATCAGCATAGAATGACTTTTAAAAACAGGCACTTTATCTGGAGAAAAAAACACAAAAACTCTGTAATTAATGATGAAATTTTATCAAGAGGACCAATAAAATGTATGAAATATGGATAAATTTGGATTATTTTTATATAAGTAAGATTTTGAAATGCAATTATACTTGTTTATTCCTCATTTTGGTTGTGTTCATTTTCAAGTGTAGTAATGTTAGTGAAATAAATGGTACTTAGAGCGCATGCATGTGTCATCACAAGAGCCGCCTTCTTAATGTAAACATACAAGTAACCACTGTAATGCTTCTACCGGTAAGTGTAGCGCCGGTGCCCAGCCCGCAAAACATGCACGTCTCGCGTGATAGGGAACCAGCAATCAATCAGCATACAGCTGGATGGGAACGCAATTATGACGATCTCTCATGCACTGGATGCAAACGTGAACGGATGTAATGCCATGAGGTACAGTACACTCCACACGTTTTCCCCAAAAAACCCGCTCCCTCCGCGGGTTTTTTTTTTTAGGGAGTGTTCATGCGGCGTTGGAAAGCGAGGTGAACTCGATAAAACGCTCTGCGTTACGCCGCGTTCGCTAATTCCCGCGGCGTGTATTACTTTAGCCTAGTCGGTAAATTCAGACGATTTCCGTTCTTATCAGTGACGGCCGCGCAACACCGCGTTAGCAGTGTGCTACTGGTCATACCAAAAAAATAAAATAAAAAAATAAAATCTGGTAATTATCCAACAAGACACCGTTATTTAAGATGTGTTTCGAATTTCGNAAATCCATCAGCATAGATTGACTTTTTAAAACAGGCACTTTATCTGGAGAAAAAAAAAAAACTCTGCAATTAATGATGAAATTTTATCAAGAGGACCAATAAAATGTATGGAATATGGATAAATTTGATTATTTTTATTTAAGTAAGATTTTGAAATTCAATTATACTTGTTTATTCCTCATTTCGGTTGTGTTCATTTTCAAGCGTAGTAATGTTAGTGAAATAAATTACTTAGAGCGCATGCATGTGTCATCACAAGAGCCGCGTTCTTAATGTAAACAATATGATCGAAATCAGGAGGCGCTAGGTATAAGGGAATTGTACGATATAAGAAAACAAGTAACCACTGTAATGCTTCTACCGGTTAGTGTAGCGCCAGTGCCCAGCCCGCAAAACATGCACATCTCGCGTGATAGGGAACCAGCAATCAATCAGCATACAGCTGAATGGGAACGCGCGTTATGACGATCTCTCATGCACTGGATGCAAACGTGAACGGATGTAATGCCATGAGGTAAGTACTTCCAGGAGGATAAGTGAGGACCTGTGACCCGGAGCCTGTGACGGTATTTATTAGCCTGTGTATGTGAGCCTGTGACGGTATGTATTAGCTTGTGACTTTCAGCCTATGTATGTTAGCCTGTTAGGTCTGATTAGACTGTGACTGTGTGTTGCCCTGAGGATTAGCCTGTGCGGGTGTACATATTTCCCATGAGTAGTGACGTGTAGCTGACGACAGTAGACAAGCGTTTAATCCCTTCTAGTGTGTATTGACGAGGGCTATTTGTGCCATCCTGATGAGTTTCCGATAGATGACCCGGTGAGTAGTATTAGTTAGTGTCGTTACGAGTAGTTGCAATAGTTGTAGACAAAACCCACAAAGAACTAACCGGTGTAAGCACTTTACCACTAAGACGAGGCCAATGTTGACCCCAGAGGCAGTGCCCCAGATAGCTGCGTATCTGCTTCTTTCACCCAATTAAAATGTTTAAAAATGCAAAGAAATACAGGTTGGATTAATATAATAATTATGCGAGCACACCATATTATACGCAGTAGCTGGCAGTAGGATTATTGCAATTAACCCCACCGCATGGACAACACGTATTCTAAAAGTAAAACTTACTAAAAGCTCCTGATGAGCACTAGGTGCTCAGGTTAGCAGGTAAACAAATGCAGATATCTGCCCCAAATCTATACGCAGTGGTTGCTAACAGTACATACAACTCAGACAACAAATAATTATCTGGGAACCAATCTTGCCAGTTACTAGCGATAGCAAATATGGGCGAAATTAATTCGTGAATGGCGTCATAAAAATGTTCAAAATAGGAAGACACCCTTTTAAAGTTTCTCAATTTTAACAAATTCAAACAAAGGATTTATGAAGAATTGTGTTACCTTTCAGCCGTTGATAACTGTAAAAGAAACCTAACCCAAAAATTTCTTCGTTGGGTTCCCGCAAAATTACGCACACGAGGTCAACACGTGATATCCGGTTACTAGAATTACCGAATTCACCAGTCGAAAGCGCAGTATAATTACCGAAACGCAGTATCAAATGTATAAGTATGAAATGATAAATTATTTTCACATGTTCGATTTTTTATTTGATTTGTTTTCACCCTTTTTCACAACAATAAAACAAAATCAACCATCCGCATGCATTGCACGAGAAAAATGAAACAAAGATAGTTATGCGCAAAGCTGAATGGACTCGCATTAACAAAATAATAGAAGAGGACCTCCAACACAACAACTCAAAACCCTTATGGAATTACATCAATTCAAGGAAAGAGGATAACATAGGGACAGCTCCTCTATGGGAGCATGGACACCTCATCACAGACAAAAATGGCAAGGCAGAAATCCTTGTAAATCAGCTCCAGTCTGTTTTTACCAAGGACGACATAAACCAGCCAACTCCGCAACTAACCTCCCTCCACTACACATAAGTGAGGATGGTGTCTTCAAGCTGCTGAAAAACATCAATGTCCGGAAAGCAGCTGGCCCAGATTAACTACCAAACACAGTACGTGCTACAAGCCTGTGCTTTAGAGGCAACACCAGCCATTGCTACCATCTTTCGGATGTCAGTAGACACAGGAGAGCTTCAAAAAGATCAATCAAATCAAAAAAGGATTGAAAGAGAGACGCAAACATTGCCCCAGTCTTAAAGAATGGAGAACGCCACTCACCAGAAAACTTCAGATCAGTATCAATCTCCAAGCTTTTAGAGCATATCATCTGTCGCCATATATTAAACCACCTGGACAAGCACAAAGTATTGACAAACCTAAATCATGGCTTCTGCTCAGGATACTCTTGTGAAACCTAACTTGTTCTTGCAGCCAATGACACAATTATCATTGATTTCAGTAAGGCCTTTGACACAATGCCCAACCAACGCCTTTTGCTGAAGCTTGAAAACTACGGCATCCTCGGTCCATTACACAACTGGATACCACACTTCCTCACATAGCGTGGAATGTGCGTGGTGGTTGAAGGAGAGAAGTCCCGTCACGTTGCTGCAGGATCTGGCGTACCACAAGGCACAATGTTAGGGCCCCTACTGTTTATTTGTCATATTAATGACCTACCAGAAAGGGTGAAATCCCACATCCGGCTGTTCGCAGACGACTACCTACTGTATAGAGCCATCAACTCAATCAAAGACCACCGAATACTACAAGAAGACCTTGAGAACCTACAGGCCCATGATTGGGGAATGCGGTTTTATTCCAAGAAATCTTCTCAGCTCAAAAACGAAATTTTCATTCTCCTACACCATTGGCAACACAATTATAAAAAACGTACAAGAAAACTCATACTCGGGAATTACTTTCTCCAATGGCACGAAACCCACATCTTTACAAAACGGGCCAACTCTACACTAGGCTTCCTCAGACGTAACCTCAGATACTGCCCTCAAAGCTGTCGACAGACTGCATACCGAGCGCTCATTCGCTCTGAACTGGACTATGGGAGTGTAGTGTGGGACCCATACCAGCAAGGCGACATAGACAAACTAGAGCGAGTCAAATGATCTGCGATTCACTTTATCAATAGGGATTTCAAATCCAGACAAGATGGATGCGTATCAGCCATGCTGGACGATCTACAACTCCCCACACTACGCAACCAGAGATTGACATTCTTGAAAAAGGTATTGGAAGGGCACGTACCGGCAATCAATATCGATCACTATGTGAATCAACTAAGACCGAAACGCACCATTAGGGCTAAGAAGTTTGAAGATTACATCCACCAAAATATAGTGTTTAAATCAGTGAACAATTATTCTAAGTGCTACCAGCCATTACACACAAACAGTGAAAAATTTAAATACCCTTTCTTTCCGCGAACTATCATTGACTGGAATTTACTCAGTGAAAGTATAGTGAACTCAACATCTATTGAGTGTTTAAGGCCGCAATATCGACAAAAGTGGGACATTTGCCAAGCTCATATTAATTTCATGCGCACTCCCCGTTGAATAGAAGCCAAACTTGGTAACTGCAACGTATTCATTCAGATTCAGATTCAGAAAATCCCACCTTCAAAACCTAGTACTATACTATCACACATGTTCACATATTACCGACACAAATACTTGTAAACTTGACACATACAATTTTTAACGCTCTATAGAAAGTATTCTCCACCTTCCACAATTATTTAGCGTCGTCTTTCACGATGGAGATAACTATTTAAAGAACAGATAACTGAGAACTTAATAAACATTTGCAACGGTGAAGTTGATCCATTCTAGCTAGAGCCAATCTGAGTTAGTTTCGTTAAGAACACACGTCAGTTCATAATATATTAAAGATGGGAGCATGGATCGACAATTCTGAAGCAGATTAATAAAAATCTCCAAGATTACATATACAAGTTCAAAGGTCTGCTTTTCTTCGGTCTGACACACAGCGTATGGTAAGTAGTTTAGTTCAGGAACCTCGATATTCAAACAGCTGAAATAAAGCACGATTTTTGACCAGTACCTACACATAACAAAGAAATTCATCAAGTTTTAATAAGAACGTTGTCCCCAAAAATGCAAGCTATGCATACTAAATGATACAAAAGGGATTATCTCCTGCCAGGGAGCCATTTACTCAACGTTTTACAACCAGTAGTAGTAAGCCACTGAGGCCTAAGTATTTTTTATCCTATTCATTTTGGGCTGACCTGCATCTTTTACAACATAGACATAATACATATTTTTTTTCTTTAATCAGTTAATGATACAAAATGGCAGCATCAAGCTGCATTCTCTTTTTCTTAAAAGAATATGTCACTTTCCGCCCATTTGTTCAGAAACTGCCTGTTACCAATATTTTTACACTATTATTTCGCCCAGCTGCCACTGCTTCTGATTATGAAATGTCACACAAAAGGGTTCATAGTAAGCTGACAGAATGACAGACCTGATTGCGAAACTATTAGATTCTCTTATTTTATAATCCGTAGGTGAAAACAGAAACAAACATCGACACAAGTCAAAAGTACCTTTTAAATATCTTTAACAAAAGTCAAAGGCGAACTGGACCAGATTGTATTATGAGGAATCTATTGACAATATATTATCATGCTTTGAATGCGCTTGGAAGAAATGTTCATCAAATTTTGTCACAGCGTGTTTTTATGCTCCCGAAGGTGGGCATATAGTGATCGCACTGTCCGTCTGTCCGTCCGTCCGTTCGTCTGTCCGTCTGAAATTCCGTCACACTTAAACTTTAAAGTTTGCGTTTAGGTTTCGAAAAATGTGGAAAAAGGGGGCATATGTCATCCAATGGTGACAAGCCTTGTTTGAAGATTTCTTTCTGAGCGCTTCGCTCGCCTCTGATTATATCGAAAATGAAATCACATTATTTTATTTTATTTTTAATGCGCTCGCCCTCTCTCTCTCTCATTTTTTGGGGCATAACTCCTTCGAACAACGGATCAATTTGTGTTGGCCATATATAAATAAAACATATCGGTGCCGTCAAGTCATAATTGCGGTATCCTTAATTTCAAATAGACTTCAGCTGTGACTGCTAAGTCTCTTTGCTGAATACATGAAGCAGGAGACAGATATAACAACAAGCTGACTTCAGCAAAAAGCGTTATCGACTTAGTAGGACGGAATACCAAAGAACTTAAAAGGATGAAAATCAACGATGTTTGACACAGTCGGAGACTTGGAAATAAGAACGAATATGAATAAGAATATTTTCTTTCCATAGATATTAGAATCACCCTCAACAGAGAGATGGCAATGTGCTCCCAAAATGCCCAAATAGGAATAATACAACTCTTAAAACATAATCAAGCCCTAAGGGAGAAATTATTATTAAAATCCGCTGGTCTTTTGGTAAAGTCAAGATACCAATTGCCTATAGAATTTAGGTCAACGCAAAGAACACAACACACCATTAAATAGAACAACGATTTGAGCTGGATTAAATACTGTGGATTGGTCAATGCAAAGCGTGGGGAAAGGGCTCTTACACAACGGACTCAAATACACCAAAAACATATTGATTCTATGGTCCCCTCTTTGAAACACTCATTGTAAAAACACATTCGGGAACTAAACCGTTGGGGGGAAAAACTTTAAAAAAGCAACCAATAAATTTCTATCTGCCGGTCAATACTGGAAAAGACGTAAAATACGGCATGAGATATAAGAAGATTAGAGCTTAGGTGACCGCATAAGAACGGCCTATGCAAAGCATTGAGTGTTAAAACCACTTTGCTGGCGCCAAACCTTACATATCTGTAATAACATATATATGACAGTTGTAGGAAATGGTGATGACGAGCACCAATTAATTTGCTTAAGTATGAATACCTAATGGCAGACAGACGGGAGGATCATTGTCGAATCGAAAGTTGCTGCAGGTGTTTCTCTAACGATTGTGCGTAGAAGTTGTTCCAGACGTTATGAATGGTGGCATCATTGCGGTGAGCTGCTGTAAGACATCTAGCGGAGGTAGCCGAGAATGCATCGACAAGTGTGGCTTAGACGAGAGGAGCTGAGCTGGTAGCCGTAAAAACAACGAGTACTGGATTGGCAATTCACTGTCGATCCATCAGCTGGGAAACGTCTTGGCCTACGGTTGAAGCATCCGGTGACGGTTGGAAGCCATCTGAAAACGTTTTGCCCATACAGATATAGTGGCGAACGCAAGTCAGGTATGGCAGGATGGCATGACGTCATTTCCGATTTTAAATCATCTTGTATCTAACTTGCTGGTGTTAAGTAAAAGGAAAACGCATTAAAAACCATTGAATATTTACTGTGCTCTCATAGTGGCACTAACATTTTTTTTAAATGTTTTAAGGTTTTATGATTGTTACGACAGTGACTATAAAATATAATACAATTGTACATTAAATGCTTTAAAAGAATGAAAATGAAATATATGTTGAGTAAAATTTATCGTAGAATTTATTTAAGACGCTTTTGCTATTATTTGTAATGTCGTGTTGAGCGAACTCTGTACTCGCTTCAACCAGACCCAGTCTCCTTCAGAACGATCCCAGACCAGAAGCGGACGACGAACAGAGGTGAAGGAGGCTTAAGGAAGTCAGGAAAATCTCATGGAGTGGACAACGTCCCTTCCGAGCTGATAAAGAACAGATGAGAGGCAACGACTGCAACAATGAGAGCTCTATGCCAAATGCTCTGGGAGGAGAAGAGGTGGCCAAAAGAGTGGACCCAGTCTCTGGTCATCCCCCTACAGAAAAGGGGTAACCTCAAGCTGTGCGGGAAACCGCACCATCAGCATTATCAGTCATTCCAGCAAAGTCATGCATCATCCTCACTCAATTGAAAAGTAAGGCAGTGGAACTGTTGGCCGAAGAGCAGGCTGGATTCAGAGCTGGGCCGAGAACAGTGGAACAGATCTTCAACTGCAGAGTCATCTCCTACATGAATCACAAGACCAACGAGTACGTCCGGAACATGACTGCAACACTTGTTGGCCCTACTGGCGATTGTTAAACGACGAAAGCTGGCTTGATTTGGACACGTCACCAGGCACGACTCTCTGTGTAGGACTGTGCTTCCGGGCACACTAGAGGGACGTCGACGTCGAGGCCGTCAGAAGAAAAGCTGGATGGAAAACGTGAAAGTGTGGACATCATTCCCCATGGATGAATTTCTTTCAGCAGCCCACAACAGACCTAACTGGCGGAAGATTTCTGTATCGTCGTCCCTCATTTCCCCCAACAGTCAGACCGGTCAAGGGAATGGTGATGGTGACAGCTGTTTACAGATATAAAAAGTTCCAACCTTTTTGTTATAGATTTTAAAAAGAAAGTATACATAACCAAAATGAAATAGAACGAAATAACACTCAATTTGTTCAAGTTATGTCTTTTCTATTACGGATGAATGGTAGATGACACCCCATTACTGCAGCAATTGTCATAATTGATAAATGGAAATCTAAATAATATCATATTATTGCAGCAATGGTCATAGTTGGTAAATAGTAATCCAGATGATATCCCATTATCATAACAGAGGGAATAATTTATAAATGTTAATCTAGAAGATATCCCATCAATGTTGCAAGGGTTGTTATGGATTAATGATAATCCAGATGATACAAAAATACGCAATTATTGGAGCAATGTTGATAATTTATTACCGGTAAATGGTAATATAGATGATATCCCCTAACTGTAGTAGTGGCCATTATGGCTAAATGAATGTGCTGTTAGTGCAGCAATTGTCATTATTGATAACTGGCAATCTTAATGATGTCCCAATACTGCTGCAGTTGTATTAATCTAAATGATATTATATCACTTGAGCGATGGTAATTATGGGTAAATGCTAATCTAGATACTATCCCATTACTGCTACATGGGTCATAATTGATAATTAACAATTTGGATGATACCACATTACTAAAGAAGTCAAAATAATGGATACATTGTACTCTAGATGCTATCCCAATACTTCAGCATTGATCACAAGCTATAAAGTTTAGTCCAGATGATATCCCATTTTCGTTACAATTGTTAATTGGTGAATGGTAAGTTAGATAATATTCCATTACTGAAGCAGTAGTCATAATGGAAATGCTAATCTGAATATTATCACTTTACATCATCGTTGTTAATTATAGATAAAAGGTAATCTAGTTAATATCCCATCACTGCTGCATGTCCATGACGGATAAATGGTAACTACATGATATCCCACTACGGCAGCAGTGATAACCGGTAATTTTAAGATGCCCTAATACTGATGCAGTGGTCATAATGGATACCTGGTTATCCGGATAATATCATGACACTGCTTTGCGGTTATCTGTATAAGAAGTTATCTAAAAGATACCCTATTGCGGCAGGGGTGGTAAAAATGTATAAATGGTAATCTAGATCATATCCCATTACTGCAGCAGTGGTCATAAATGATAAATGACAATCTGGATAATATTCAATTACTAAAGACGCGACAATAATGGATAAACGGTAATCTGGATGAAATCCCATTTCTGCAACAGAGGTCATTATTAATAACTAGTGATGATTCCACATAAATACATAAGCGGTCTCAATGGTTAAATAGTTATTTAGATGATATCCAATTACATTTCACGAAAATAATTTTAAAAATGATTGCATCTCAATCGTTTGAATTTCTGTTTTTAAGCATTATTATATGTACATGTATTTAGTATTACTTGAAGCCCAAATTCGTTTCAGTTGAAGATCGAATAAGTGTATTGTGTATTCCTTTGAATTAATAGAACTTGTTACGATTTATTTACAGGACACTTTTCAAATACTTTGCCTTTGATCTGCAAATGTCGCGCATGAGCGTCAACGGGTGATAGTAAGAATTGATCCGTTCGATGTCGTCCTCGAGCGTTTTAATATTATTATACATGAAAAAAAAAGAACCATGTATAGAATATAAAGTCTGAGCAACTAAGGTGTTTTTGTAAGACTTTTCGTAGTAAAATAACAACGGCAACGACGACGACAATTATCGTGAGAAATAAATATGAACACTCTCATTTAGCGACTTCGCCGTTCTAGTTTTGTTAGGGTTTAACATTAAGCATTGAAGCGTGTTTATAGAACCAAACCTATGAATAGATCTTTGTCTACAAACAAACAATCTAGGTTTAATTATACAAATGAACGGGACACTTAATTTTCCTACAAAACATTCCAAAAGAGTAATAATTTGGACACTATGCAACAGAACATTAAACAAAACTATTCAATGAAAATACATGTATAAGACAACAGTTTGGGATCTCAGCTCAGGAACTGTCAATGAACAGCATTAGGGGGTACAAAAAACTAGTTTTAAAAAGTTTGAATCCTCACATCTAGCCAAGAGTTATTCACCTAAGAGTAAATACAAATTCACCACACGGCATAACAATTCAAAGTATGTTTTGGTTATCTGTTAACTCTTTATTCTGTAATGCATGTGCAAAACGCATTTTTTTGCCAAACTATGAACAAGTCCTTTTATAAAATAGTACAGCTGTCGCAAATGCTGATCAAAATCAAACTAGTGAATCGTCATAAACACCTCAAAACTCAAGAATTTACCATTTCAAAAGTTATATATGTATTTTAATGACCATATCGAATTTGTCCGACAGCATAATTGGCTTGCCAGTAACAAAAGTTGTAATATGATAATAAAGGGAATTTTGTCGAGCAAAACAGCTAGGAACCACCATCTTAATAATGTAAAAAATTTGCACAAATGGTCAATCTATCACTATTTATAATATCGGACATCTGATTTTCATATTTGTAATTCTGTTGTTTTATGATCTTCCCATTAAAATGAATGTATGTTAACATACTAGATTTTGATTGATTATTCGTTGATAAAGAAATAAAAATGTATTGCCCGTTTTTGGGGGATTATATGTGTTGTTTATAATGGATTTGGAATGTCATGGTCACTACAAACAAAACCACCGTTGCTATTTCACAATCACTGGGGATCCCGCAAACCCGATGAATTGGCAGACGAATATTTTAGTACAATAAAACCTAACTGAACTAAAAAAAGTAGTAGTAATATTAGATTGAATTGCATTCAATGGTATGTATTTATTGCGTAACTTGACAATACTACTTTGGCTTTCTTTATAACCGTAATCGTGGAATTCCATCGAGCACAAATTGAATAAGATTTGACATGTTATATTTTGTCCCATTCAATCAATGTGTGCCGCCTAGTCACATTGAGCAAAGAAACGTCATATCAGCACATGTATGGTCTTATCGTTAAGATATTACGTTTGCTTTGTAGCGCATAATATGCCAAATTACCCCATAACAATTTGATTGTTTGCCGGATTCTGCAGTCTAGTATTCTTTCGCAACGTATTTATGAGGTACTTAAACCTCATTTAATGTTAATTGATCAATTGTAAGTTTTTTAAAAAAATTAGACCTGTTACTAAAATGATAACAAGTTGTTGACTTTTTTCTTCTCATTAATATTACTTGTCAAGACATGGACTCATATGTTCATGCGATTATGGAAAACATTTCTATGAGTGATCAGAAAATCCAACTGATAAAGAGCAAAATTGAATCTGACTCTGAAATGCAGTCACTTAAACAAACCATTCTAAATGGTTGGCCTGATAAAAGACAGGAATGTCCAAAATGTTTGTTACCATATTGGAATTTTAGAGATGAATTGGCATTCATTAATGGTTTATTGCTTAAGGGAAGCAATGTCATCATTCCAAAGGAACTCAGACAGTTGATGTTGGACAAAATACATGACTCACACCTAGGAGTTGAGAAATGCACACAACGGGCACGAAGTGTTATGTTTTGGCCGAATATGACAAAAGACGTCAAAGACAGAGTTCTCAATTGTCCTATTTGTCTAGAGCACAGAAACAGTAACACAAAGGAACCTATGATTCCAAATCAAATTCCTGAAGGACCATGGCAGGTTGTCGCCACTGACATATTTCACTGGAATGATTGCAACTATATTGTAATAGTTGATCTATACAGCAGATATTTTGAATGTAGTTTGCTGAACAATATGAGAAGTGAAACAGTGATACACAAACTTAAGGGTCATTTTGCCACACATGGTATTCCTTTAAAAGTGATAAGTGACAATGCAGGTCAATATACAAGCCAGGAATTCGACAGATTTTGTAAAGATTGGGATTTTGAACATGTCACATCATCTCCATTACACTCCCAGGGCAACGCTGTTGCTGAAAGATGTATTCAGACAATCAAGAAGATTTTCACAAAATCTTTACAAGCCAATCGAGATCCTTATCTTGCAATTCTCGAGTACAGAAATTCTCCACTTGCTTGTGGACAGTCACCTGTTCAATTACTCATGAGTAGGGAAACAAGATCAATATTGCCGGTAACACAAAAACATCTTGAGCCCAAAGTACAAAATCACAAACAGATCAAAGACAAGATGTCAAAATCACAAAATATTTCAAAGGCAAGATACGACAAACACGCAAAACCACTCAAACATTTATCACAGGGCGAAACTGTCAGAATCCAACAAGATAAACGTTGGAAACCAGCTATTGTAAGAAAACAAATACATGACAGGTCGTATATTGTTGAAACTGAAGATGGTGGGGTTTATAGACGAAATC
Organism: Dreissena rostriformis; assembly: GCA_007657795.1. Classification (NCBI taxonomy): domain Eukaryota; kingdom Metazoa; phylum Mollusca; class Bivalvia; order Myida; family Dreissenidae; genus Dreissena; species Dreissena rostriformis. The sequence continues at coordinate 13,381 of VMBQ01004927.1, forward strand.
GTGGCCATTTGTTAAAAACAAATGAAAAACCATTGCATATTTTCGATCCACAATCACTACCTATCAGTGACAATCACAACAATATCCCACATAGTGACATACAACAACAACAGCAGCAACAACAACAACAACAGCAACAACAACAGCAGCAGTTACAACAAAATGCATCGGTACCAAAAGATAGTAGTAACCGAATACAGGCAGATAAACAATATGTCACTAGATCGGGCAGAACCGTCAAGCCGCCTCAGAGGACAGACCTGTAAAATAACTGTACATGTAATTTGATTTTATAATATGTATGTTTAATATTATATGTGCATGTTTTTTATCACAATACTATTATATGTATTTCATATATATATATATGTATTTTCATATGTGCAAGTCATCATATTCTCATACTGCAGTCTGCAGTTATTTTGTGAAAGTATCAAAGTGTTAAGAAATCGGGAAATAAACAGGTGTATTTTGTTAAGTTTCAATATATTTCTTTTTCCCGTGAGAAAGTAACATTTTGGATTATATTTCTACAGTGTTAATTGGATTTATCAACAATGTTAAGATGAGGCTAGAACAACGCCACAATCTATGTCATTTTCGAGAGAACTTGAGCAGTGTTATCAGGATGTTAACATTAGCNTCTAAATATAGAAATAAATGTACTAGATATCCCTAATTTTGGAAATAAATTGATCCAATTGAGAAGGATGTGAGAGTCCACTAGGCATTCATGGGTTAAATGTACTTATGATCACGAAAATCTATTTACAGTTTGAAAAGACACATATTTTAGCGTCAATATGGAAATTTGAAAAAAAAAACTTTCGATATGAAGACAGAGAATTTTGAAAATGATGGTATAAATAGAATACAAAGTTAAATGTTGAATACAAATAAGGGATCTTGTTTTCATGATAACACAGTAATGTTCCTTTAACTACATTATGTACCTTTGTACGTAGCATGTAATAGCAGGTTTCCAACGTTTAGCTTGTTGGATTCTGACACTTTCTCCCTGTGATACATGTTTAGTGGTTTTGCGTTGTTTGTCGTTTCTTGCCTTTGAAATATTTTGTGAAGTTGACATCTTGTCTTTGATCCGTTTGTGATTTTTTACTTTGGGCTCCAGACGTTTTTTGTGTTACTGGCAATATGGATCTTGTTTCCCTACTCACGAGTAATTTAGCAGGTGACTGTCCACAATCAAGTGGATATTTCTGTACTCGAGAATTGCAAGATAAGGATATCGATTGGCTTGTAAAGATTTTGTGAAAATCTTCTTATTGTCTGAATACATCTCTCAGCAACAGCTCATCAAAATAATGGGTTAAGCACAATCCAGGTTCGTAAATACAAATGAAAGGCGGTAAGAATTTAAAGTCTGGTCATGGGAGACACTATTGAAATGTAGCAAACACAACTTTAATAATAATTCTTACCTAATCAAGAGTTGAATGTAAATCTATAAAATTGTATAGATGCGACACTGGTATCTGCTTGAAAACCGCTGCGTTGCATCCGTGTCTGTATTTTTTTTAACTCTACCCTGTGACCTACAGAATGTGTTTGTCTATGTCAATTTTTTGCTTGCCGATAAAATGGTTATCTATGTGATAACTTTCATCAACCCTCCATACTTAGATTAAATAAATACAGTGATGCTTTCCGGGTTTATTACATATTTTACGAGCTTGTATTGTATACCATCAAATGATGGGATATTAATGCGGTTATAGTCGCCCATTGCCACGGAGTTATATGGTCTTAATGCTCGTATAAACTTTGTGACGTTCATGCATACTATTGTTTATTATTCAACATGTTAAGTTTATTCCGCTAATAAAACTCTAGCTGTTATAAGGCGCATAATTTAAAACTTAGCAACTGATTTATTATAATTTCATGTCACTTGGTTTTCATAAACTATTGGTCATGGCATGTTTATGGCAGATTTTGGCGATATTATTGAAATTTTAAATGTTTTCCTGGTGGCAAAAATTTATTTTATTTTTAATATTAAACCTCTTAAAATATAGACTTAAATAGTTTACTTGTGTATTTAAAAAAAAAATACAGAACCCACAGGAAATGTTTAAATTGTCTCTCAAATCTGGTTCAAGCGTAGGGAAATCCGAACCAAGATGCAAGTTCTATTTCAAGGCATGACTTTAATAACGTTGATGGCATATTAATTTAGAAGGATAAAATATTGCAATAATTTCTATATAATTGAAATCTGTAAATTTAAAAAACAACAACAATTTATCATCAGGATTTTTCATCAGCTTGCATCTTGGAAAATATTAATGTTCGTTTCATGCGTATGAGTGTTTTGCATACATTCACCAGGGCTTTTAAATGCATCCTTTTGGGAGGTATTTTACTTATTTCTGGTGTTTTGCATATTTAATGGCATTAACTAGGGCTCTTGAAATCAGCCTATTGAAAGGTGTTTTTATACATTTCAGGAGATTTACCAAGGATCTTTCAATGCAGTCTATTTAAAGATGTTTTACATATTTCAAAGGATTTACCAGGGCTCGTCACTGCAGGTGACTCCGTTCTCAATCCTGAGCCGTGGATTATGACCGGGGTGGCTGGTCCAATTACAGGTTTGACCTTATGTTACCATGGAGACCATAGTATGTTACCATAGAAACTGTAAAATGGTATTTTTCTTGTCAAAGCAACATTATTGTTGGACACCCCACAATATCCCCCCTGGACATTTCACCCCCCCCCTCCTGGTACAAGCGAGGGTATAATCCCCAATCCGGACGCAACCCCGATCCGAACGCAATCCCCACTGGTTCAGAATGGCAGACAAGACACTTCTGTTCTGCCACGAGGGATAATGTCTGTGCACCGTAGACAATGCGCAATGATTTAATTAACTATTTTTATGACCTACTTAGGCATTTGAGTCCAACACTCATAGAGACGCATCTTTGAACCACTCTGGGCACCATGGGTGCTAGTTGAACAAGCTATCTGAAATCAGTCGTAAACCATCTATGCAGCCATCGCTGTCAACAGAATTGTGGGACAGGGTCTCAGCCTGCTCATAGATGTCATTGTAAACCCGTCAGACGCCCGTCAGATGCCCGTTGTAGTCGGTCTTTTTGTTCCTAGACTGAGTAGTCTCAGGCGTATATTCGGATAGACACGTTCATGGACACTTATTAAAGATTGGAATGAAAAAACCCACAACATGTTTGGGTTGTTTAAATATATGTTTTAAGAAAAATTCCCATAATGTTTGTTTTTTGCAATTTTTATCAAGAAACATAAACGAACTCACCAAATGTGTTTAGCAAAATGAACCTCCTTGCAGTCTTTCATTTTTATGCTCCCCCAAATTTTTTTGGGTGAGCATATAGTGGCCACTTCGTCTGTCCGTGCGTGTGTGCGTCCGTCCGTCCTTCATTTTTATGCTCACCCAATTTTTTTTGGGGGAGCATATAGTGGCCACTTCGTCTGTCCGTGCGTGTGTGCGTCCGTCCGTCCGTCCGTGCACAATTTTTGTCCGGGCTATTTTTCAGCAACTGATGACCGGAATTCAATAGAACTTTATGGGAAGCTTTACTACCAAGAGGAGATGTGCATATTATCAGCGGGTTCTAGTCGGATGATATTTCACAGAGTAATGGCCCTTTGAAATTTTCCAATAACTGTACATATAGTGCAATTCTTGTCCGGGCTATTTCTCAGCAACTAATGAGATGATGTGACATGTTCAAAATCCCAATCTTTACAAAATGTGTCACATTCCTGGCTTGTATATTGACCTGCATTGTCATGTATCACTTTAAAAGAATGCCATGCGCGGCAAAATGACCCTTTATTTTGTGTTTCACTATTTCACTTCTTATTGTCCAGCAAACTACATTCAAAATATATGTTGTAGAGATCTACTATTACAACATAGTTGCAATCATTCCGGTGAAATATGTCAGTGGCTACTACCTACCATGGTCCTTCAGGAATTTGATTTTGAATCATAGGTTACTTTGTGTTACTGTTTCTGTGCTCTATACAAATATGACAATTGAGCACAATGTCTGTAACGTATTTTGTCATATTTAGACACCAACCGTCTGAGTTCCGTTGGGATGATTACATTGATTCCCTTAAGCATAAACCATCAATTAATGCCAATTCATCTCTAAAATTCCAATATGGTAGCATATATTTTGGACATTCCTGTCTTTTTTTTTTTCAGGCCTACCATTCAGAATGGTTTGTTTTAGTGACTGTATTCGAGAGTCAGATTCATTTTTGCTTTAAATCATTTGGATTTCTGATCACTCATAGCAATGTTTCTCATAATCGCATGTACATTTACAGATTTACTCAAATCGTTTCTATAGACATGGATGTGCGGGTAGAGCCTAGTAATTTTGAGGAAGAACCATTTATGAGTGGACACCATGCTGGGACAGATGTATCTCTAGGGGCAAACTCCGACACAAAGAAGACTAAAATCAAAATAACAATGAATCATATTATTCCATGCCCGTCAGGAACCCCACCTGGACATATAGGAAACACTCAAAATGAAAGTACAGAACACGAATTAGAATCTGCGACTCTGCGTTATTCACCTTGGACACGTGCACATCTGACAAAAGCAGATCCCAAAATAGATCTTGCATTAGAAGAAGAATAAATAAAATCAAGTCAAATCTTGTAAATAAGCGTATCCTGAATATCAAATGCTGGTACTGGTATCTTTGTATTTTCATCGGACTATGTTTGCATATATTACCAATGGCAATCTTTTTTTCTGGAGAAAAGGAAAGGTTTGACAACATGCTGTTTCATGTGGCAACTGTCAACAGATCACATTGTGAACGTGGGCCAAAAGGAAGATGGCATGTGTAACGCTTATTGCCATAAAATAGAGGAGGAAACCCACAATGAAAACATCATTCTTAAAAAAGATGGTGCTGCAAACATCCTGATTATCAAAGGATGGTCATGTGCTGATGTGCGCGTGACCTATGTCTTAACCGGAGGTGTGGATAAGGTCTCTGTACCACACAGTGGTGACAGTTGTCAAAATAAACAAAGAATTTTGACTTCATGCTGTTATGCTTGGAAACTGTCAACAGATCATATTGTGATAGTTAACGGACAGGAAAAAGGCATGTGTAACACGTATTGCCATTAAACTGAGGAGGAAACCCACAATGAAAACATCATTCTTGAAAAGAATGGCAATGCAAACATCCTGATTATCAAACGAATATCATGTGCTGATGTGCGCGTAACCTATGTCTTAACCGGAGGTGTGGATGAGGTCCCTGTACCACTGAATGATGACAGTTGCCAAGATCAACCCCAAAATGGCTGAAAACCAGCCATCAGCAGGACATGTGTTTGGTTCTGGGGTGGTTACTCTTTGCCCAGGCGACCAAAGTACCAGAGATAGTTGTCTGACTGGAAATATTCATAATAATGAATATTCCTTATTATTTTCTCACAATATTTAATTGTATACTGCATTGTGTTATTGAATCATTTGAGTGAATAGATTTTGCAGAATAATCACATTTCTTATTGCTACAAAAGGCATGGTAGCTTTTCATCAAATTAAAATTAATATGGGATAAGTTTTTGTTTTACTAAAATGTTATAGGTAAAAGAGGCTTTGACAGTATTGCGGGCAATACCCCCTAACGTTGAAAGACCCAATCAATCAAAGATTGTGCTTTAATATCTTCATCATACAATCCTTTACCTGTAATTGTGTTATTTTCTCAAATAAAATCCAATGTACATTTGTCACAGCTGTATTTTGAGCAAGAGACATTAATAAGACCACTGTACAAATTGACGGCCGTGCTGCATAATCCGGTCACCACTTTTAATATGCTAACCAAATATCATGATTATATCTTAAGTATTTTTTTCGCTCATGCCACACGAAATGTTTTGATACAAACGGTCGTATGGCAGAGTAATAGCAGACCGGGTAGTAGTAACGGCGATGTAATCGGCGACCGATTGTGTATAATGGCGGGTTTGTCACAGTCCATTCTGCAAGCCAGCCGCGTTTCAATGAAGACCACCTCTGCGGCGCCGATTGTATAGATGGTGAAATGCGCACCTAGTTTGCGCACAAAATTATAGGAATGCATAGGGTTAATGAAACTCAATAAAAAATACAGCAAATCTGTATTTCAACATCAACAAAATTCTGAGCATTTTTATTAAGGATACGTTTGGACTAGACTCTGACCCTATCATCTGATTACACAAGGACCTGTCAATACAGAGTATATTTTATGCACGCGCGTATAATACGTTGGGATATTGGAAGGTGACATGTTACAAATTACAATAGCTGATAGGATGATAAAAACGCGTATATAATATTAGGAGAAGTGGTATTAAATCAATATTTCCTAGTGCAGCCGCAAAAATCTTTCATCACCCAGCAGGCATGGTTATTATGTTTAAATCACCGTATGATGATGTGGAGGAACATTCTAATAGTGGACACCATGTTGTGACATTTGTATCACTGCGGACAAAGAAAGCAGAAATATAAATAACAGACAATGCTATTAAAATAACAAAGCATAAAATTATTAATAATTGCCACCAATATCGCCGCATGAAAATTTAGTGAAAGTTTAGAACTTCAATAAGAATTGTTGCCCCCAGAGGATGCGAAAAATGAAAACAAAAAACGAGACATGTACTTAAATATTCGAAGCAGGTGGTTTGCATAAATATAAATTCAATTTCCTACACACTAAGAACAATTGTGGGGTTTTCTATGTTATATTAATGATTTGTTGTATGTCCTGATTGATCTCTACTCTACCCTCACTTTGCATTATTTTTAATATCATTTAAAATGACCTTTGTAAATATAAAATAGCATTTGCATGTTAATAGCTTATAAAGTATTGAAACCAAGTTGTTTTAAATATTTATTTAACAAAATATTTTACTTGTCAAAATTAAGTGCTGTTAAAATATTTGAATCTCGGCATTTGTTAAATTATAATATTTCTATTTATTATTTGAAACGATGTCACTTATTTGAAACTTTTTAATTTGTACTATTGGATAACGATTGAAATACACAACCAAGCTTTGTTATTTGGCCATTTAAACCTTATTGCGGCTTCATCGTGCATTGCATGATGGTGATCTGATTGTTAAACTATGTGATGCTTTGACTTTTATGCAGCTGGGATGTGTAATATGGCAATCATACAGACAGACTAACAGACAGACAGAAAGTTTATTTGAGTCTCACTTTTATACATTCATGGTATATAAAACATGTAGCAAATTAAACAAGTTCATGTATAAAACCACTCTAATAGCGTTATCAGAGACTATAAAATGTATGAACGTACGTCATAAAAGACGATATTACTAAACAATAAAAGGATAGGTAAAAAAATAAATAAAATATTTATCTACGTTTGTATGTACAACATATACACACACATATTTATACATATGAATATATAATATTTACAGCAACATAATAATAAAATTCAATATTCATTATTTATACATGTAGTTACGTCTTAATCTTAGTATTTCATGAAAGGTTTTGACACGTTATTTTACTATATTTTCATCGGAGAGTAGGAATGAAATCTTATCAGTCAATGAAAATGAATTGAAATCATTATTGATGGATGTCGCTTTTAATACAATTTCATTTCTCAAGGTATTGTACAATGGACATTGGAGTAAAACATGGGTTTCGGCTTCCACCGTAGTTTTACAGTAAAAACAAGTTCGTTGTTCTTAAAACAATTCCTTGGTAACGGCCAGTTTCAATTTTTAGGGGGATACACCGCACCTTTACTTGGCTAAAGCACTTTTTTTTATATTTCTTGTTATAGTTCTATTAATTTATTTCCACTTGTACTGTAACCGTTACCAATAACTGAATTAATTTGATTTAACTATGTCCGATTTAACTTATTTGACATTTTTGATTGAAACTAATCAATTATTCGTGTTAATTGTGAATTACTGACATATGTATTTATGTTTAAATCATGTTCAGTAAACGATTTAACGGTCTTTGTAACAAAATGTTGCCAGCATTTATTGTGAGAAGAAATCGCTCTAAACATAAAACTGTTAAGTCTATTGTTGTCCATATTTGAGAGTCTAATCCAACGAGTGATAACGGCTTTCCACTGTTTTATTATTGGTGGCGCTCATCCAATGTCCCCGTTTACAGCGGCATTTGGCGTGTACTTCCCGACCCCCAGGAAGAAGCGGGCAGCGCTATGTTGGACTGCATTCATGCACGAGCTCTGGTTCCCCATATTGCGGCTCCGTAGCAAATGGTAGGCCAGACAATTGCCTCGAAGAGTTTTGAGAACACTTCGTATGGCATCCCGTCCACTGCTTTTAACTTTGCGATGATAAGACCAATGATTCGTGTAGCTGACTGCGCTACATGTTTTGCCGTTACGTTATAGTCCAAAGTGTCAGTTAACATTAAGCCAAGATAACGGTAGCTTTCCACGCATTCTATAACGTCACCATTGCACACGTATGCGACAAAAGTATTTTTCTTGCTTTTCCCTCTAACCCGAACGTCTTCTCTCAAATGAAAACACCACAAATGAGAAATACAGCTTGTATTTTGGATAAGCCTGCGTACTACCTACTTTAGGAAAATTAATGTGTATAAACCGGTCAGTAACGCCGAGCTGAATGACAATTCCTCGTGCGTTCACCCGCATATGCCTTTCTACAACGCCCTCTAGCGGCGACTTATCTTATTCAAGGGAAATTAATTTTGCCCTAATTCACTCTGTTCAAACTAGCAAAATTATATTTCTTTCGTGCATCAACAATATTTGTAAGAGTGGACAGCTGATCGATGGTACTTCTTTGTGGGCGAAATCCGTTTTGAGTGTCGGATAGAATATTGTTAGTTTCTACCCATTTTGTAAGTCTATTGTTAAGCACAGAACAATACGCTTTGTTTATAGCTGATGTTACCGTTATTCTTCTGAAATTACTTGGATCTCTTTCGTCGGAATTACTAAATTTAAGAATTGGGGTAATAAGTCCATATTGCCATGTTGAAGGTACACTGCCGGTGTCAAAACGAACATTGAACAGGCTGTGTAAAAAAGGTATATCGTGAGCTTATTATTTAAAGTCTCCGCTGGTATTCCGTCATATCCGGGGGCTTTGTTTTTATTTAGTGATTTAACTGCTTTCTCGATCTCTAATATGTCTAAATATACCGTTATTCAGTGTATGTTGTCCAATAGACGGTGGTGTTCTAGTTGCAATAATTCAACTTTCAGCTTTACAACCCAAAGGGTTGCTGAGCCGCCATAGCAAAAATTATCTAAGGCTCTGGCAGTCCGTTTATATGGACTAGTGGTGATCTAGCTTCGAATGTGCTATACGTTTTTGTCGTCGGTATGTTATACAGTGTTTCAAACGACTTTTTCCATTTATCAAGCACCTGTTGTGGTAAAGTTGATAGTGTATCGTCCTCAAGAATAACTTCCATTGGAATTGATTTGTTTCGCTCTTTTCCTATGCCGATATTTCCTAGCTATTTCTTTCCAAAAATCGTGTCTGTTTGTGGTGTTACATGCTTTAAGCAGGTTTTGTTGTTCTTCATACCAATAGTTTCGTTTTCGTCTCTGTATCGATTTGTCAAACTGTTAACGTTTCTGAACGTATGCTGCTTTAAGCCTTTGTCTTTGAGCTTTATTTTTGCATTTTAGCCACATTTTTTCACTAATACGTAAATCGGACCACTCCGAAGTCAATTCATTGTTCCACCAAGGCTTACTAACTCGTCCTCTTTTCCCGTTTGAATTACTGCGAGTAACCTCCCTTGGGTTTAAATGAGTATTCATTTCCGCAACCAAACTACTCAAAAACTCATTGTAAGACATGTCAATCGATTCCACAGGCGCTCGATGGCAATGACTCAATCAGGAACCCTCGGACAATTCCGCCATAACGGCGGTGTAGCCCACTGTCCGAAGCGTTCAGATTGGGCAATGACTCAATGATCGACTATCCGTTGTGACTTTTTTTTTTAATTTAGCTGCAGTCGTGATTTTTATAAACCTGTTTATTATAATGCATACACATACTAAATCAATAAAAATCTTCTGACAAAACGTCTTCTTAAACAAAAGTTAGTTCAACTATGTATAATTTGTTTGATTGATAGTTTATTTCACAAGTTCCAAAAGGTCTAAAGACCCATGAGGACAACATATTTACAAGCAACAAATGGCAAGACAGCGCACACTTATGATAATAAACATATAAGTGGAGATAGTGCAAAACGAGAAAAAAAAATGAGAGCAAGATTGAAAATGGTAGATATAAACTTATAAGTAAAAAAAAAGAAAAAAAAAGAAAAAAAAAGTAAATAAGTGGAGATCTTTTACAACAAACTTATTAAACATGTTATTTATATCTTGATAGTTTGTTTTCACAAGTTCCAAATGGTCAAAAGAACCATGAGGACAACATATTTACAAACAAAAATTACAAAACAGCGCATACAAAGTATATGATAATAAACATATAGGTGGAGAAAGTGCAAAAGACGTTTCAATATATAAGAACAGGATGAGAAAAGTTAGATATAAACTTATAAGTAGAAAGTGGAGATATTTTACAACAAACTTATTAAACAGATAAACATGTGTTAAACGTGTATCCGTAGTATGTGATTAGCATGTTATTGATATAAGTACTGTTTTCTCAACTCAAAAGAGTAGAATATATAAGTGCCGAAGTTTCTAAGTACTTTTCTGTTTGTTGTTTGAAGTAATTGTATGAACTTATGCATACTTGGTCTTGTGCGAAAAAAATTTGGTATATATGTATCTCGTCAATCTTTATATAAATCGCATTCCATAATAAAATGGTATTCATCTTCAAGTTTATCACAGAAGAAGCATGTTCTATTTTCAACTGGTGTAACTACTGGTTTACTCCATCGACCTGATTCAATATGTAATCTATGTGATGACACACGTAATTTTGTTATTGTGTTTTACAGTCACATCTGTAAATTTTTATAAATATTTATTCATTGTAAATAAAGCTTTAAGTGCTTGCCCTGATAGGGTGTTTTGTGCTTCATTAAATGAGCCACCGGTTGTAAAAACTATGCCTAAATATGTAAATTTGTTAACAATTTCTATAGCGTTATGTTTATATGTAAATGATAGGTTTTGATTGTTTCTTCCACCTTTACGGAAAATCATTACTTTCGTTTTTGACGTGTTAACAGTGAGTCTCCATTGGTTACAGTATTGTTCAAGTAAATTAAGACTAGTTTGCAGTTCTTGGCTGCTGTTTGCAAAAATTACAATATCGTCAGCATATAGAATTAGAAACATTTTGAACGTGTTTACATCAATACCCGGTAAGCCGCTGTGAAGGTAGATGTCTTCTATATCGTTTCAAAACATAGCAAACAGAAACGGGCTTAAGCATTCGCCCTGTCGGACCCCGAGCATGCATGGAAAGCTGATACTAAACATATTGCAATATTTAACACGTGATTTAGTTGAGACATACATGGAGCGTATAATATTTAAAATCCTACCTCTAATTCCTAATTTTATAAGTTTTAACCACAGGTTATCTCTTGTAACATAGTCAAATGCCTTCGAAAAATCTATAATCTATGTATATAGAGTCAATATAATTATCTATATACATATTCCATGCAGTCGAACTAACCTTTTTTAAAGAAGACGTTTTGTCGGAAGAATTTTATTGATTTAGTATGTGTATGCATTATAATAAACATTTTTATAAAAATCACGGCCGCAGCTGCATTTAAAAAAAAAAAAGTCACAACGGATAGTCTAATGATTGAGTCATTGCCATCGGGCGCCTGTGATCGATTCCTGTCTATTTTGGTTGGCTTCTAATTCAGTGATTTTTGTCTCAATTGTTCATATATAACGGCGTTATTCATAAATTCCTCTGGTATATTTCGTCGGTCGTATTTAAGGTTCGGTGCATTGGGTTGTATGTTCCTCTTCGATATTTCACTTGATGTGTTTTCCTCCGCGCTTGTACAAGTTATTGACCAATGTAAGACAGAATGGTCTGGTATAGTTATACGTTCTAGTGTGCTTTTGTCGAGACTTTCCTGTATTAACTCTGTCGCTCTTATAACTTTAAAGTCATTGAATCGGTGTAAATGCTCGTATGGTACCAAACAGTAGTCAACAACTGAACAACCACAAGTTGAGATGCTTGTGTAGTCATTATTTATACAGTTTCTACCGTTCAGGATGCTCAGATTTGCACTAAGGAGAAAGTCAATGAATGCTTCACAATAGGGTGATGTTTAATAGTCAATGATCTGTCTTTCTGGTATGTTTTCTACACCAGCGATAAAGTCCTCACTCGTGCCAACTCGTATATTGAAATCACCGATAATATTGATAATTGAGTTATGTTGATAATCGTATCTATTTCCTAGTAACGAATCAAGAAAATCGTTTATATCCACACATCGCGTAGAGTTTGAAGGTTGCAGGTAACAAACACATAAGTTAAGCTGCTCAATTGTGGTTTTATGAGTAAGTGCGAGCCATAAAATACCCTCGTTATCATCACTCAATCTGTAAACGGTAAATGAATTAAGTATGGTGTTTCGTACTAGCACACCTACTCCTCCACTTCCATTCGGGGCGCGTCTATGCAAATGTCTTCTATTTTGCCCGTACCACGTATATCCGTCAATATTTAACACTTGTTCATTTTTTAAATGTGTTTTTGCTATGCCAATTATATCAAGGTTTAGGTGTGATATACAGCTTTTACGAATTTGGAAGTTATCAGTTGTTTCATTCCCACTTAATCCGTTCGGGTTCCAAAACCCGCATGACACCTAAAAGTGGTTGAGGTTGTTATGGTAAAGGGGTTTGTAGCGGTTTCTGTAGTTACGACTTCCGTCGTACTGGTGCTCATGGTAACGATGGCTTTTTCCGGTCTGTGTATTCCTAGCACGCGTACTGTATCGGTTACGTGGTGGCTGCGGATCGCGTTTATCTTTACAGTCCTCGTTTGTGCGGTGTCCACCGGTCGTGGTTGGATGTCGACTCTCCTGTCTTTCTAATCTGGCGCTCATAGGTTGCGGACGCGACCTATAAGAGTGGTTAACTTCTTGCCATTCATGTCTGCTCTGGGGAGCACAGGCGTCTGTTTTTTGGACTAAACGATTTCCTTTGACAAACACTCTATCACTCCCAATAACCTTTACCAGAGTCTTGAGGTTTGCGATTGCGATTCTGTCCTCCACTGGTAAGTCGTGTTCTATGTAAACAGTTTTGTATTGTGCAGCAATTTTGAAGTTTGTTTTATGTTTCATTATCTCTTGATTGTCCTCTTTGGTATGACATGTGACGGTAACAAGTCCACAGTCAGTTGTTTGTTGTCTGTGTTTTCTCTCCGCGCTTTTTACGTTCATATCTAGTTTAAGTCCGTCTTTAATCAGTGTCCTAACTGTTACTTTGCTATCCTCATCCCCTCGTGCAGGCAGGTTTTTAATGACGAGCTTACAGTTTTTTCTCTCATCAGAGTTTGGTGCTGGTGAGTAAAACTCAGCTAACACTTTCATTTCATTTCTCACTTGAGTTATTTCGTCGCTGAACTCCCTTTTAGTTCATTTAAAGGGACTGTAAACCACGAATGACGAAAAAAGATAAGTTCTAAAATACCACATGTTTTACAATTATTAGGTTATATTGATTAAAATATCACGACTGGTATATTACATTACTTGAAAAAAGTTCATATTTTCAGTATATTCGGTAATAAAATTTCGCGATGTGAAATCGAAAGTACATCTCGAAAATAGGTGACATAACGATATACACACTATAAATAACGCAAATAGATTGATCATTTTATATATAAAATATATACAATTCACTACGCATGCACAATTTGCATTCCTGGGTTTACCACGTGACGATGATGATCAATCTACCGGGTACTTGCGTTATTTATAGTTAACTGGTAGTTACTTGGTATACATACCCAGTAAAAATNAGTGGGACAGCGGATTTATCAGCGAAGAAGACGGACGGGCGGACCTGGAGCAATCCCCAGGACTTCGAGGGGGTGGCCTTATGAAAGTGTCCCAGGACGGCGGTACTCGGTATGCTCAACGTACTGGGGAAACCGTTCTGTGGATCAGGTCGACGGCTGGTGACGTCAAGAGTGGCCATAAAGGCGGCGCAGCGCGCTAGGAGCAATATCTTTGCTTAATTGTCAGCACTCCCTTGGCGTAGTAACCTTGCCCTTTTAAGGACAACCAGACATGAATTGTCTTTAAATTGTCTAACAGCGCACATTAAGGTCTCATTGGCCATCGTGCTCTGGTCTATTTGGATCAAAATGATCTCTTTGGCGAATACCAGGGCAGCCGGGGTAAATTTGACCTAATTTGGCTCAAAATTAAATATTGTCCCCTGAAAGGTCACAGGGGCAGATCGATACCTTGTATGTTGTCGTGAAGACGCGGAGGCGACCTGTAAATAAACTCTTGAATACAAACACTTCTGGTTTAAAAGCACTTTAGCGATCGCACCCGTGCTTTTGTGGTTTGTTTCCCGTATCTTTTGTGTGTCTACAACATTTTGGTGCATTTCATTGGGGACTTCGTTGAAAAATGAACGTTTGGGATGCGTTTATTGAAGTAATGTGCTTTTGTCAAAATCGCACTGTTTAAACCCTTTTTTTCGAGGTAGCTTGCATTTTGGCGAATTTGAGTGTCTTAGAAGTTGCGAGAACATGTATTTTTGCCTGCAATTATTGAAAAAGGGTGGCTTTATCTTTAAAATGATACCATACTCGCAAACTTTGATATATAGGAAAGGCAAGAAAAATGCTTTGAATGTTGACAGTTTTATAATGGGACGCGATGGGAATTGGAATTAGTGTAATCCAACCTTTACCAAAATTCGAGAACCTGACAAGCAATCTCCCAACCTCCGCGCAGAGATTTGACTAGAACCAGCATAGCTGGATCAAATCCCTGCCGGCATACACAACCACGTGATGATAGCTGAGCCACGTGATATAATAATTACTTCTTACAGTATCAACGGCATATATACCAATGCATATACGCCGAAAAATAATGTGCCGAAGAATTGTTTCCTTTGTGGAAACAAGAGTTTTATGTTTAACCGGAAAATAAGACTCATATATATATATAGATCTTAAATCCCTGCCGGTATAACCAACTAAGTCATACTAGCCGAGCCACGTGGTACAATTAGGGCGTCTAACAGTATCAACGGTTACTTCTAAATTTATAAACAGTAATTTTTACTTTTTTAATTTAAGCATTTTTTTTTATATTGAACCTATACTTATACACTATTTTCAAAATATAAAAGAAAGTGATACTCCTTTCTTAATATAATTCTTAAAAAAAACAACATCCTACCGAAGCTGGTAGCATTTTCTTGTGATGGCAGAGGTCAACCTCCGCGCAGAGATTTGACGGGAACCAGCATAGCTGGATCAAGTTCAATGAGAGAATGGAACGAAAACTCTGCATGGAGATTGAGGTTGTATGTGAGAGCATAGAACGACAACTCTGCGTGGAGATTGGCAATCTCCACACAGAGTTGTCGTTCCAAGCTCGTGATTGTAATCTTACCGTCGTGCAATTGCCAGACAAGAGGAACATAGGGACAACAAGGGAAACTCCTGCATACTTCGATAAGTGTAAATCACAAAGATATATCATACAAGAGATCCAATTTAGTAAAAGTGTTGTTCTCTATTAAAAAAGAAACAGTTAAACACAAAACAGCTTTCAAAATCAGGAAGTATTTTACCTTAGTTGGACTAGATTTTACCTGTGATTGCTATCGATTGCTGGGTTTTGTGATTTCGCTCCGCCATATCAGCATAGATTTGATTTATCACAGCCTACCGGTAATAGTAATACAGGTAAGTTATCATATGTATGCAGTGTGTGTCTAAATTCAGTGAAATTTTTCTTCATGCGTTGAAATTTAAAGGTGGCAGGTGTCTGTAAGTGTAAGGTTTCCTTATTTGTTGTACATTGCGAGGATTTATCGTTCATGGCCAGTTTGTTTTCCCACTGAAGTGTCAATTCTCACAATATAATATTATAATTAATATGTTATATGTTTAATGACAACCATTACACCAGTAGCGTTTATCAGATGATAAAGACATCAAATTGGCAAACTTTAGAACAGAGAAGAATACACACATCCTTGATACTACTCTAAAAAAATTGAAAATCATCTAATCTATGTAGACCACAAACATCTTACAATAACATTAACAAGAAATTTAATTTTTTTGGTACCTTTCTCTAAAACTACATATCATCAAAATTCTTTTTTTCCCAAGGACAATCAGGTATTAGTTCTGGCTTCCGTAACTTTAAATATCGCTTTTTATGATTTTTTTTTTGATTGGTGCGATCGACTTTATACAGGTCTGTCAATACTATATAAACTGTTTGCTGAAGTTTCTTAAGCTATCAAGTACAGTCGATTGGTTTATAACGGATAGCTAAGGACGTCGAGTCTCATTTCAACGTATACATCATGCATTCAGTAATTTAACCAGTATACCTCGGAAGACAAATGTCTTTCCTATGGAAATATGCAATCGGTTTTAAATTTCCGACGAATATTATTTGTTTACAGCACGAATTTCATGCTACACTGATTCAGCCATAACCGGATCGCTTAGGTCTTTATCGGATTACATGTATATCGTGTTATTTCTCGAAATTTGACCAAACATTTGTAAAAAATATTGCAAGATATGTACATTTCCAGAAAGGAAATTCATTTCTGCGTTAAATAAGACCGAGTTCATGGAAATCGCTGCACATTTGATGAAGTAATGGCGGTTCAAAGCGATGCACCCTCTATTCGGGTCATTTTGAGTTGAATACCGTGTTATATATACATTCGATAGTGAAAAATATGTTTTCAGAGAAATCGATATTTCGTTATAATTTGATTATTTTTCATTTAAAATGATGTTTTTACTAATAAATATCATAGCCACACGCTAACCACATGTGTATTGGACAACTTCAATCGAGTTTATATTTATTTTAAGACAATCACCACATTCCTGAATATGGGTCACCCTGCACATGTCCGTTATTCACTAAATCACGAGTAGCAGCTTTCATGCTTATTTTATATGGTAAGCATCAATTTGGTTTCTGAGCATTCTTACGTTTGTAAAGGACACATAATACTAAAATATTACACCAATGAACATTATGTTTAAAAAACAAAATCTGCAAAATTCAAGGAACCATACGTCTGCACTTTTCCTGTCGTCACAAAAACGGTGCGTTCATAACGTGACTTTGTTTTGCTTTCGAAAAGAGAAACAGTTGTACACATTGACACACGTCATCAAAAACATGAATCGACTTAACAATGATAGGCTTTTTGTATTCAATTCATAGAAAACTATAAATCCTAACATAAATAAAAGTATTTTGCAAAAAACTTTTACCTATTCGTTACTCACTAAAATCCGCTATACACCAATCGACTGTATATGGAATGGCCTTCCATACCACAGGGACCTTTAAAAAAAAAATTATATATACTTTTTTTTTTTTTTTTTTAAGTACCCTGTGTTCCATACAACCTCAAGAGCAGCACCAGCCTCAGTCAGTTTACTGCAGGTTTTGCCGCTGTCTCGAAATAAATATAAGTACTGTATCTTGTTTTTTTTTTTTATACTTTTATCAATAATCAATGTAATAACTTTTACATCATTCGTTATCATGTTATTTCGTATGTCAGTTAACATCACTTTCATGTACATACTGTATATCTATTTTTAACACGTGACTTTTAACATTTCACTGTCCCCAGACAGACGCCTTCCTGTTATAGTCAGCAATTAACTGTAGGAAGTACGAAGTAGAAGTAGAAATATTGTATGGTCATGATAGAGTTTAACATAAGGAAGCATTTTTGAAATAACAGAGCTTATCCTATTGAGTGAACACATTTATTTTTGCTCAAACATTATTCCACTTGCTCCGCACATGCATTATAATGATAGCTTGGTATGAAATTTCAAAATGGTTCCAGTCCATTGACTGATTGAGAAACATTACCGGGCAAGTTTGTAAGGATACTCAATTGTAAATTGTCTTTTTCAGATTCATTGAAATGGTTGCCCCAGACATGGTTGAGGTGAAGCTAGTGGAGCCTGGTGAATTTGAGGATGTACCATTTATAAGTGAACAGCATACTGAAACGTTTGTATCACTATGGACAAACTCTGTCGCTAGGAAGACTGAAATTAAACCATTTAAGATGCATGTTGTTCCATTCGTGCCAGTAACACCACCTGAACATGCGGTTAACACTCAAAATGAAATATCAGCACAAAAAATAGAAATAGCATTCACCATGGCCTCGTGCGGATCTGTCAAAAGCAGATCAGGCAATGGATCTAGCAAAAGAAGATCCAGCATAAGAATATCTAGCAAAAGCAGGTCAAGGAAAGGAACATCCAACATAAGAATATTTAGCAAAAGCAGGTCACTCAAAAGAAGATCGACATGTAGCAAAGGAAAAATTAAAAAAATCAAGTACCGTTACTGGCAAATTAGTATTGCCATTGGACTATGCTGTCACATGTTACCCGTAGTCCATGCCCTTCCAGAATCAAGGAAAGCTGCTCAATATGGCAGTTTGACTACATGCTGTTTCAAGTGGCAACGGTCAACGGATCACATTGTTAAAGTGAATGGAGAGGAAGTTGGCATGTGTAACCATGTGTGCCATAAAACTGAAGAGGAAGCCCACAATGGAAACATCAGTCTTACAAAAGTTGGCACGGCAAACATCCTGATGATCAAAACAAAGTCATGTACTGAGTTGCACGTGACCTACGTCTTAACTGGAGGTGTGGTCCCGGAAAATGTACCACTGTCGGCACAGAGTGGTGACAATTGTGAGGATAAACCCAAAAATGCCGGAAATCCAGCCATCAACATTACAAATGAATGGACATGTCTGATGATAATTGCATTAATCAGCAGCATGTTCTTTTCAAATTAAACAATTTGGAAATACAACATATACAAAATGAGAACGCCATAACTTTTGTGTGTACTTAACATTTCCTGAAAAACATTTGATAAACAATCTTTCGTGGAAGGAAAAAGAGGGATATTTCAAATAGTTTATAAACACTGAAAAATATTACAGCAAAAAGTATAATTAACATTGACAAACAGTAAATAAACTGGAGTAATCAAGAGAATTGATAGAAAATTGAAAATACGTGAACATTTAAAAGCCAAAATGTGGTGGCATGCTTGTAGCAAGTAAAGCATATAACACACAAGTTTAAATAAGTAAAATGCTGCAACATCATATTGCATGAACTGATGTCTTGGACAGATTCTTAATTATGACATCAATCCATGAATTCAAACATACCCAGGGATCAACATTAATGGTAGTTTGAATTTTTGCAATAACCTAAGTAAAGGTTCTGCCAAGTAAAATAATAATCTGCTTGTCCAATGGGACAAGTGAAAACATATCAAGGTCTTCTTTTTCTTAAATAAACTATCAACAAAATCTGTTAAAAAATCCATAAATTTATCCGGAATTTACTTAGAAAACTTGACATTGACAATTAAACAATAAAGCCAAAAGTATTCTGATGCTTACACATTTTTGTTTGTTAATAAATGAATATGTATGTTTTGCTAAATAATGGGCTGTTAACATATTAATGCTCCTATTTCAATTTAAAAAATTATTGTGATCTATAATAGAGTAGATGGATAGTTTACATAACTTTACAATGTCTATCAATTTGCATTTATTGTTTATGTTTATTGTGCTGAAAGATATAGGGATAACAGAAGGTGACATTCGTCTTGTTCTGATATGCTACAGTATGTATGTGTGTGTGTGATTCAATACTTTTGTTCCCTCAATGTCTTCAATGTGTCAATGTTTGGGGAATCCCTATATATATTGAACAATATAAAAAACTTATATATATTGTATTAATTTTATTTTTAATGTTATGGCAAGTAATTTTTTGGTTAGGAGGAGTGAAATTGTAGGGCACTTCAAGTCTTGTTCGACTGGACAAGTTGATTCAAAAGTTAATGTGGACCAGTAACCGTATACCATTCCATGCCATTCTACCATGGTCTGCAGATTGGAATCAAGCCAGGCATTCATGACGTGTGCCTCATATGTGGTTGAGTGTATGCTTTGAGTGTATTTATATTTTTGCTGGGGTAACCCACTGTTTATCCTTTTTCAGTTTATTATTTTTTCCATTGTTTGCTTATGTAAACAGTTCATGTGTGTATATAGTTTATATTCATGTTATTTTATCATGGTTAACAGTTGGTTGTTGTGCTTTTGATTTATGTTAATTCCATTGATTTTTTAATTGAAAAACACAAATTAAGAAGACAGTGCATTAATCAAATGGTGCACCTCTCTAAAGCCTAAAAATTAAATTTATGAATTTATAGAATTTCATAAGACTTTTGACCTTCTAATTTAAAACTCATTGATGTTTATATTTTATGATATTAGGAATTTATTTGATGTTTTACAATGTTCAACTTTTTGATTATTATTTTTAAATATAAATATTTTTAGAAAATCTTATTTTAAAGAAGATTCTAGAAATTATCATGCATATTAACTAGAAATTCTAATCAATATTTACTTCCTGCATGACCTCATTTAATATGTTATTTAAGGAGATTGCATCATTACCCTACCATTATTTTGCTCTCATATTACCATTACTAAAATTTGTATTGATATGATAAGAATTATAAGATTGAGCTATTTACATTTTAAGAGCAGGTTTCGTTTTGACTTATTGTAGTTTTTATGAGTTCGACACCTTGTTGGTCCATTCATCATGCATGTCCGCAAAGTAACTTCATTTTAATAATGTTTTTTTTACTAAATCAGTATGCATGTCTTAACGAAACTTCACACAAATGTTCATTTTTGGTCCTCCTTAATTGCTCAATGGTTGATGTAAATTGACTGATATTCATCTGATCTATAAATAGAACAAACATAAAAAAACAGTCACTTTGAATGAATTTTTCAAAGTTGTTGATGAATTTTGAAATTATTTTACAGAAATGTTTCTCGACTAATGGTGGTCACATGGTTCCACTTAGATGGCAAATAGCCCCCCTGGACTCCAGCTGTGGCCGTTTAATTGACCTTGTATGGTTTTATGGAAAGCTAAGGAAGCTCCTTCACATCAAAATCTTTTGATTGGATTTCAAAATCACTTAAATGAAATGTTACCTATGTGTTTTTCTAAAATAATATTGTAAATTTATATTGAAATTTTTTAAACAAGACCTGAAGAAATTGAAGATTTTTAATCTTGTTCTCCATACAGAACTTTCCTTTGACTCTCATTTTGACTTTGAATTTGTATACATTTTAATTTTGACATCTTAGTGGTAGAATGTTTCGTAAGAGTCATATTGATAAAAGTAGATATAACATCCATGCATTTTAAATGCCTATAAAATCAATCTCTGAAGTATATATACGAGTATAGTCTCAACAAAAATAGTTTTGTGCTTTTATGTTTCATTGTTATTGTCTCACATTGTTTTTTGTGTAGTGTGTAGTGTTATTGAATGTTTGAGTGAATAGATATGGTTGAATCATTCACCTTTGTTATTTTTTGTGATTACTAAGGCATTAATCAAAGCGTGTGCTCATGCTGAACTTGGCATATTTTCATTTAATTGTGACCGTCAATAATGGGGACTATCTGATTATTTGTGGCTTTTTGATAGTGACTTTGAAGAATTATCTACAAATAGATGTGTCCATGATATTTGCAACAGCTACAAAGTAGTGGTACGTTTTGCTGGTCAAACTTTATTTTGACAAAAAAATAAACGTTTTGAAGAAAAAATAGTGTGAACAAGACAAGGAAGTACAAGTCATTTTAATGATAATTTTACATACAGGATTTTTGCTAATACCCTTAAAATGTTACATACAGGCTTAGTTTGTAGATAACTAGTCTGCAAAAATCATTACTCAGTTCACAGTAAATCAACTCTGAAATGAGCGTGCACAGCTATTAAGGACATGCTGATCCAAAAAGACAGTTACTTTATCTTCCTATTGCTACAATAAGGCATGGTAGTTTTTCATTAAATGTAAATGAACTTGAGATAAGATTTTGTTATCCCCCGCCAAAGGCGGAGGGATATTGTTTTGGCTTTTTTCGTCCGTCCGTCCGGCAATTTTGTGTCCGGAGCCATATTTTGGAAGTGCTTTGGCAGATCCCATTGAAACTTGGTATGAGTATAAATATGGATAAGAGGATGATGCACGCCGAATGGAATTGTACACCATCTGTTAATAACGGAGCTATGGCCCTTTGTATATATTCTGTGTCAATGCAGCATGTGTCACGTCTGTGACAAAGCTCTAGTTTGGCGGGGGATATCAATTCAACGAATTTGCTTGTTTCATTTATATTTTATTGGTAAAAGAGGCTTTGACAATATTTCGGGCAATGTCCCTAACGTTGACCTTCATACAAGCCTTTATCAGTACTTTTCTTATGTTTAATAATAAAATCCAATGAACATTTGTCACAGCTGCATTTTGAGCAAAAGACATCAGACCACTGTAGAAATTGACGGCCGTGCTGCATAATCCGGTCATCACTTTTAATATGCAAACCAATTATCGCGATTATATCTTATGTACACTCGAGTTATTTCAGTTCTTTTAAGGAAGACGGACTGACAAATGAACAGCGGAGATTGATAGTCAGACAGAAATGGCAAATCAAAGATCAATCAATATACATTTAATATCAAAGACCTATAATGTGGTTTATAGGTCTCTGATAATGCTTATTGATAGATCTTTGGGCAAATATATAGCTAAGTTTGTATGCAAATTTTCAGGATCATTTCTTATAAAAACAAGGTGCCTAACCAATACGTATAATACCGAAAACGTTTGTGCGTTTCCAGCTAATACGCGAAACGACAACGGATCAACACAGAACATATTGACTGCTTTTAGAAAAGTGTGTTCTTTTATTTGTAATATCCTCTTCAAGCTAACATTTTTCACCAAACCAATATTCCAC
This sequence comes from Dreissena rostriformis, assembly GCA_007657795.1. Lineage (NCBI taxonomy): Eukaryota > Metazoa > Mollusca > Bivalvia > Myida > Dreissenidae > Dreissena > Dreissena rostriformis. Next base: position 36,583 of record VMBQ01004927.1, read on the forward strand.
GGAACAAGTAAGACATTCGTTCAGTCAATTTTATACTCGTGCTCAGTAATAAAAACGTCAAGTTTGTGGGAAATTGTCCAACAGTTTATGCACACAGCCTTTAGAAACGGAAGTAAAATGCATATATTGATACATATGATCATGGTCAGAATGTTTATCTCGAAAATATCTAGGTCAATTTAGAATCTGGGTAAGGTGTGTCAAAAAAGTAGGTCACCAGGTCTATTTTAGAAAAGCCTTGTTACCACTAAAGAAGCCACATTTATAACTCAATATTGATTAAATGTTTTCAAAATGTTTATCCTTACAAAACATGTATTAAGTTGGATCGAAAACTAGGTCATCTGGTCAAAAACTTGTAAGTATTCTACAAGCCTCAGAATATTTATTTTGACAATATCTTGGCCAAAATTGAATCTGGTTAAAGTCTGGGAAAGGTGTGTCCAAACATTAGATCACTATAGGTCTATTTTTTGAAGAACCTTGTTACCACTATAGAAGCCACATTTATTACTAAATCTTGATAAAACATGGTGGAAATATTTATTCTCCTAATATCTAGGCCATGTTTTAATCTGAGTCAAGTCTGGTTGAAAACTAGGTCTTTAGAGTCAAATGCTGTTGAAACTTTTTCCTAGTGTTTATAATGACAAAAACTTGGTCAAATATTCAACAATTGTGCCTCTTGAAATCATGTGAGCGCTTTTAGGCAATCATGGCCCCCTTGTTATCAACAGTGAAATGACCTTTTGCCTCTGTTGGAAAAAGGTCCTGCATAATCTTCACATTGTCCTTTTGAAGTATACCCATGCAATGTTACCAAAGTATCTTCTGCACTTTCTGTGAAAGCGCAGGATCCTGTTTTTCTTCTCTTCTATTGGAGATATTTCAGTTTTTGAAGACAAACAGACAGATGAACAGAGGAAGGAACAGAAAGCCGGATATATATGGTCTACCTAAAGCCTAATATGTAAACCAAGTTTCATGATATCTTACATAATTTTTGAGTTTTTACAATATTAGGTTTCATCCTTTTTAAGTAAAAGTGACCAGACTTGACTTAAAGAGAAAAAAGGTTTATGCATAATCCTCACATTGCCCATTATACCAAGTTCATTCAAGTATCTTACTTTTTGAGATAGGCAGGATCCAGCTCTGAGAAAGATGGAACACCAGACATGACAAACAGAAGTTAAACCTGTACATGTAGTACCCTCAAGTAAACAGGTATGGGAGAAATAACATGCAAGTTAGTAGGGCTATGGACAAACTTCGATGCATTAAGTAAAAACATCTTGTAAGAACTGAGCAGCACTCTGCATAAAATATACGTTTTATTAAACACTTCAAACAGCGAATAAATGTGCATCATAATTAAATGTGTATGACAAAAACATCCAATAAGCGGTAACAACAATAGCTGTACAGAAACTGAAAATGTTTGCTCTTGGTGAAGTTCAATACATAAAATGGTGAAGTTCAATATAAGAGGGTTTTACATAACTATTTCCACATATATTGCCAAAAAAGTAGCATGTACAAAAAATTGTGAAATTTCAATTGAAACCGGTCTCCAATCAAGTTTGTTGGACCTTCAACTATAAAGCCAGTTAAAATGTATGAGGGCCAGTAAATTTTACTAGAATACTAGCCCTTATGGCCGATGAAATACCTCATTTATATTTTACTTGCCAGTTTAATAATGTCAGGACCAGTTATACATGTAGTAACAATATCATACTTGTTGCCAGTCATGAGTTTGTTACTTTTGTGGAGACCGCAGATTCTTTTAAAGTTTTCATTCTGATGAGATTTTTAAACAACAATTTCTGTTGTTATTCCACTGCACTTACCAAACTTATCCAAATTACAATTTGTTAACTAAATATTGAACATTTATATTTAAAAATACAACTTCAATCTAATTTTTTATAAATTCAAACTAAACTCCATAATAATAATACTGCAAGCAATAATCTCAAACAAGGAATCACAGTCTTTTTGAAAGAAATATGATCAAGAAAACAAAATACCCTCAACATAATACTGTAAGGTGCATACACTGATTCTAGTAAATATTTGCAGAAATCCTGCAACAACCACATCACTGACCTAAAAAAATAACAAATCAACAAAACAGAGTCTAACAACTAACTTAATCTTCTGTATAGAAGCATCACAGCAAATTCTGACTGATTGTGTAAAACAAACAAGGACAACAAAACAAGAAAGCATGCAAAATTTAAGCCAGCAAAAAGGCGAAAACAAAACACTGAACAAATGGCATTATTAAAGAAAGAAGCCTAAGGCATCAATTTTTATGCTAGCGGTTGAGCAAACAAGAAGTAAAAAAACAACAACAACATTTCTTTACACTATTGCATATTTGCTGTGCAACTAAATCAAAAGCATTAAAAATTGTATCAAATTGCTACATTAAGACAGCAAATATAATTTTTCAAATAATTGTGTAAATAAATACAGTATTAAATGTGCGGAAATTAAAAGAATACTTCAAATGAGAACTGAATTGTATCAGCATACTAATAATGTAATAAATTTTAAAACAACAGAGCTCATTCATATGATTTAAGTTACATGGTGGGTAAACACCGGCTCTACCTATTTGCCTTGGCTCCTTTTCCAATCACCTTCACGGAGATGGAGCCAGTGTTCACATGTTGTGTGCAAGATCGGATGCAAATGGTTGGAAATTAAGAGGGCTAAAAAACTGAATATTCACAAACAAAACAATTGAATCTACTGACAGACAAAGGCAGTGTAAAGGGTCACGCATGACTAGGGCATTACTAAAGGCAGGTGAAGGCCAACATGCTCAGGGGCCATATCACCCAATCTACCTAGGGCCCAATTTACTGAATGAAACTGCAAAATACTTTTACACAAATTTCTAAATACTTTTACAAAACATTTCTTAATACTTTTACAAAAATTCAAGTATTTTGAGGTTTTATGGTGATTTTTAGTATAAAAATGTTAACCAGACACAACAGTGTTTTGCACTGTCCCCTTATTTTGGCTATTTAATGGGCATGTTTGAAAAAATCTAACTATGGAGTTGTTATATATATTTACATGGGATTGAATATTTTTTGCAGTTATGATGATGACTTGCAAACAAATAATTAAGCTCTGACAATATTTGGTGAAAAATTAGAATAATAATAAGCATCACTTAGGAGGTTGGAAAAATGAACACAGTTTTTACATAATGAAAAAAACACCACATAAAATACAAAAAGTATTATCATTATCAACAAAATTCTACCATTAAAGTGGTAGTAAAGGCGTGTGTATAGAATAAAACTATATGGGAGTACCTACATACGCATGTAGCCATTAAATAGGACTGTTATTGTGACTATAAAATGTTCAATAAATTTAATGTACACTGTATAAACAAAATGTATAAATGTGCTTATTTGCTAAAATCTTCCTCAACTTTTCAATGCTTGTAACAGCACTAGTAA